>VDFB02000008.1:277997423-278087385 GCA_007258455.2 Sequoia sempervirens | reverse complement strand
GCATAAGGGATAAAAACTGAGTGAGATAGAGAGAGAAAAATATGCAACTTGCTGATTACTGAAATTTGACCTCCTGATTACTGAAATTTGACATGCTAATTACTAAAATTTGACTACTTAAGTCTAAAATTTGCGAGATCTTCCAAAAACTAGAATTTTCATTATAACTCTTAGAGATCTGAAACCACTCTCAAACATCTTGAAACTATATACATGAAATATGACTTAAAGTATAATAAAGTAAATGTCCATATGTAAATGTCAACTTATACTTAAATGTTTATTTCATGTATATAGTTTCCCTAAAAGATGACAAGAAGAAAGAGAAAAAAAGAGAAGAAAAAAATTCAATGTACACTATAACACACTTGCATTATGGTGATGCTATTTTGAATTAAAAAAATGTGCATTTTTTGAATTCAAAAATGCACACTTTTTAAAATTAAAAAAATAACATGAGCACATTATAACGTACTCGCATTTTTGGCTCGGTATGACCAAGCCTAGGCTCAGTAATTACCAAGCCATAACACGGGCACGTTTTAGTAAAACACGCTCGCGTTTACAATATTTTGGGATGAAAAAGTGAATTGGCCACTTTTTGGCTACCCATCTTTTTGCATCCACCCAATTATTACATTTTTGGTTATTAGATTGTATTATAGCTTATATACCTTTGATTCTTCACTATATCCCACAAATATGCATCTTTGTCCCTTGCTATCCAATTTCTTTCTCAATTCATCTAGGACATGTGCATATGCCACATATCCAAATACTCTCATGAGAAAACTTTTGTTTTCTCCACTCCATGCTTCTTCTAAAATCATATTATTTAAACTTTTTTTTCAACATCTATTCATTATATAAACTACACATGATACAACTTCAACCCAATACTCATTTGAAAAATATTTTTCTTTTAACATACTCCTATCGATTTCCCTAATTGTTTTATTTACCTTTCATCTAAACCATTTTGTTGAGGTGTGTACCTAGTAGTGAATTGTTTGTGAATGCCATGATCTTTGCAAAATATTAGGAAGTCATTTGATATATACTCACCACTTCTATTTGTTCTCAATGCTTTGATGTAGTGCTCACTTTGTTTCTCCACAAGAGCCTTGAATTGCTGAAAGAGCTCAAATGCTTCATCTTTATGCGTTAGGAAATAGAACCATGGTTTTCATTTTGTAATCATCAATTAATATCATGAAATAATATCTTCCTCCAATTGAGGGTGTTGGCATAGGACCACACAAATATGAATGGACAATTTCTATTGGTGTTTTTTCCCTTATTGACTTTCCTGCTAGAAATGATTCTCTATGATGTTTGCCTAAAATAAATCCTTCACATACTCTTTTTGGCTTCTCTATGAGTGGAAATCCCCTTACCATGTTTTTCCTATACAATAGGTTTAGTCCTCCAAAGTTTAGGCTCCCAAAATGTAGATGCCATAACCAATTTTCATCTTTCTGGTTGAAAGATTGTGCGACTGTTGCACCTTTTCCTTTATCCACAAGTTCCTATGTTTGAGAAATTTCTACCTTTAAATCTAGCTATACTATTAGGGGAAACATTCTATTGCTTTTCATTTGCACTTTTACAATAATTTGATTACTTGGATATTTATTTAAGATTGTGCATTCTCTATTTTTTTTAAATACTCTATATCCCTTTTGAACAAGTTGACCAATGCTCATCAAATTTTGTTTTAATCCAAGGACAAAATACACATCATAAATAAAATTTATCTCCCCCTTCTTGATTAAAATGTTTATTTTTCCTTTCCCATAACTGAAACTTGTCATTTCCCAATGTGACATATGATTTTAAATTTTCATCTAAACTAGAAAATAGTTCTACATTTCCCATCATGTGATTTCTACATCTTGAATCTAAAAACAACACATCCTTTTGTTGTTCTTGTGCAACATTACAAGCTAAAAACATGTTGCCTTGATTTTAGTTTTCTTTGGTAAAGTTTGCATTTTGCT
Organism: Sequoia sempervirens; assembly: GCA_007258455.2. Taxonomy (NCBI): domain Eukaryota; kingdom Viridiplantae; phylum Streptophyta; class Pinopsida; order Cupressales; family Cupressaceae; genus Sequoia; species Sequoia sempervirens. The sequence continues at coordinate 278,085,385 of VDFB02000008.1, read as the reverse complement.
GCCTAGAGTCATATTTTTTCTTTCTACATTCATTTGAGTAATGCCCATATTTTTGTAATAATGACATTGAACTTGTGATTTCTCATACCTTTTTCCTTGAGGTTGATTTTGATTTGAGCTTTGGCTACTATGTCTTCTACTAGAGTTTGATGGGTTGGTTATTCCACCTGTATATGCATTTCTTCCTCTTCCTCTTTAATTTGATCTACATCTGCTTCTACCATGGCTAATTGTTCAAAGCTTTTGTTTTGAAAGCATGCTCCAATGATGAATTTGTTGTTCTACTTAGCGAGAGATGCATGTAATCATCTACTAAAAATTGAGACAAATTATTTGTTTCTTCTATAGCCACAACTATAAATTCAAACCTTGTAGGTAGACTTCTCAAAATATTTTCATCCACTCTTCTTTCTTCAAGTGTCTCACCATGAGACCTGATTTGATTGAACAATCCAATAATTTGTGTAAAGAATGAATCTATTGATTCAAAATCCTTCATGAATATTGTTTCAAAGTCTCTTCTCAACATTTACAGTTTTGTTGTCTTGACCTTCCCCATTTCTTGATAAGTTTTTTGCAAAATGTCCCATGCTTGTTTTGATTTTGTTGTTGTTGCAACCCTTGGAAAGATATTCTCATGCATTTCTTGGAAAATATAAACAGAGCTTTAAATTCCTTTTATTTATCCCTTAGAAAATCCTTCTTTGCTTGAGTAAGTGCATTGTATGTTGCTGCATCTATTAGTTCTGGGTAACCATTTTCAACAAGCTCCCAAATATCCTGAGAATAGAATAATGCCTTCATAGTGATTAACTAGTAATCATAATTTTTCCCTTTGTACTAAGGAATTTGTGGGTGTGTTACACTTATTCTTGGAGTTTCCATTAATGATTGTAAATCTTTGTGCTGAATAAGGGTAAAAGTAAAAAAGTTGTGTCACATTTTTGGCCAACTTATTAGCACAAGTGAATTTAAGTATTTATAACTAAAAATAAATTTTAGTCAAACATATGATCTAGTAAGATTCATTTTAGCTAAGTTAGATATTTCCACAAATTTTCCAACTAAAATATTTGGCTAAATACAGTAGCAACATTTTAAGGCTAATTTACCAAAAAAAATTATTTGAAAAACTTCATGTTTCAATAACTCCTATTAACGTAATATTTTTTTAAATATAAAAATACACCTTTATAGATCCATAAGTTTAGTTCTAAAAAATTACATATTTCAATAGTTTAATTATTATTTATATTTTATATTTTATTTTTACTATAAGTAGGTTATTACCATGTCAAGGAAAAATACTATAACTTATCAAAAAAATGAAAAAAAATATGATGCACTAAATAAAAGATGTATAAAATAGTTGTATTTTAGTACACACATATTTTAATATTTATTTAAAAATATATACTAGCTTAGTTATCTTATTCAATAATATATCTAAATTACACTGAGAGATATCTTTGTGGAGCATATTGATTGTTGGGAGTATTTATATTATTGAAAAGTAATATTATTTTATGTATACATAAGTGTTTGCATTTTATTATTTAAATTAGTTAATTACAAATTCAAATAGTGAAATTTATATAAAATTCAATTTGTCATTTTTTTTGGTATGAAATGAAAACTAAAATAATTTTATTTGCAACAAGAATAAAATTTATTATAATTGTTTATATAATTATTTAATTCAATTTATAATAATTGGATAGATATATCTAAATATATTGAGAAATTAATAAATTAACTTTTATTGAATGGAAAGAAATAATGAAATGGAAGTAGAAATTAAGTTTTTAGCCTATCATAAGTTCCTATAGTTTTTTGATATGCCTATAATTGTAGGGAAAGATGTTGAATTATATAATTGGTTCAACATATAATTGAGTTTGATTCATATTGTTAAATTGAATTGTAACTTGAGCAGTAAGGTTTTTTATGTTTCTTAGTTTCACTTTTGATTTGTAAAAACGATGAACCCTTCAGATTAGTGAAGTAATATTTATGATATTACTCATAATTATTTCTCATATGTATAACAAACATTTTCTTTAGAATATACAATTATGACAATTTAATCATTAATATCCTTAATGAATACAACAAAGACCAATTAATGTATTGGATGGTTATAGTTTATATCAATGTCTAGCTATTATTAGTTAATAATTGTTTTTATATTCATTATTCATTATTTGTTATTTGGATTAATACTTATTTCTATATCTTAACCTATATTATTAGATTTTTGGGTTATTTATGATCTGTGTTAGTTACCTTGTTGTTTCTTTATATGCCAATATGACTCGTGTGTGTGTATGGTAACCATGTGCTCATGTATGGTAGAGAGAAGTAATTTAAAGGTTGAACTTTGATTTACCACATTCAAACTATTTTAGTTTTCAAGCCAACCTAGGTCTCTTATATTTGTCTAGTTTCTTTGAGTGTTTGGCTTTGTGAAAAGATGCTCTGTAATATTGTAGAGTCTGAAGCAGTCAGAGGAAAACAATTAATAAACTATACAATACCAACATTAATCTTACTCTAATGATACAATACTCCTACAAAATGTACAAAAGTATTTTGAATATCTTTATATTTCTTTACTTGGCATACATGGAATAATCAAATGTATTAATTACTATAATAAATGAGTTTAGTCAAAATATTTACTGTAGCCACAACACTTTTTTATGCCCATGTTCTTGATTTTTAGTCTTTTATGGAATTTTATATGATGAATACTGTGTTGATTGTTAGCTTATGCATTATATCAAAAAAGGCTGTGGAGATGTCTGTGAGAGTTTCGTGAGTGGTAATGGAGTAGTTAGGAATTGCCACTGAAACATTGTTTAAGAATACAATTACAAGTCACTAAAGAGTGAGGCAGAAATCTAGAAGAAGAAGCAGGGAATTTGCAATATGCTTTAATGAGTTATGAAACTGTAAAGTTGATGTTGCAAGATGAACATCACAAAAATCTTCAAAATTATGATTTTGTCAAAGCGCACGTTGCAGATTTACAAGGAAGAAATTATGTTGTTGAACAAGAAACCCAACTATTTCTAACCGAAGTTCTGACACAAATAAGTTTGGTAACTATCATAGAAAGTAATCTTGTTGAAAGGGGTGAGAAAATACAACAATTAATTGAATATTTAAAGAAGTTAGATGAAGGAAAAAAAGAGCTTAAAAATGAGGTGCAAATGAGTCCAAGAAAATCACAAATGTTAGAAGTTGAATTGCTTCACCTTCAGAAATCCATAGAAAGATTTGAGGCTGAGAAGAGACAAGCAAATGCATTGATTTATACAGATTTAATAATCAATCTTCTTGGTTGCCAGTGATATGGGTTGTCATATTGATGGCTTTGTAGTAGTAGTGAGACACATGTGTGGTCCAAGAAGGGCCTATTATTGGAAGGGCAACAGATGTTATTACTAAGCATGCAAAAACTACAGCTAGTGTTGCTTTGAGACTTGTTAGGCCTAGAAAGAAGGTAAATAGAATTTATAATTTTCTTTTCTTTAGCCTCTCTAGACAAGAGAACAATTGATGTGCAAGAAAAGTTTCAAAACAATATTGATATCAGATTGCCTTCAAATCCCAAAATGAAAGCAGATAATACATAAAACTTCCTTGTCTAAGGGAGGAATTAAAAAAAACTAAAACTACTGCAAAGTTGTAGTTTCATGATAATAAGCCTATGCATAAATGGAGCATTTCTTCCTCTTAATAAATTTTAAGAAACTATACAGCGAACAATAAAAAGTTATATATCTACATAAGTACAAAACAAGGCAGTGAAAATTAGAAGCTACAAATGGAACAAATAAAATAAGTAGGATCATTCAACAAATGTCGATATACTTATCCCAACCAATGATAAAGAGTAACTTAAAGTAATTTCATTCGCAGAAAAAGAGAAGTAATACTTACATAACTTAGAAAACATATATGTATAAACAAACTAAACTATAGTAGAACCATAATACATGTTATTATCATGCATTAAATTATTTGTAATCATTCTAATTAGGCTATATACGCAACAATATTTGAGCAGTATAAGCCTATGTGTACCATAGGCATACATGCTACCATTACATCCCACACAAAAGGTAACTTTTTTGTCATTGTCACGGAGATCACCAAATCTATTTATCCAAAGAAACTTCTCATTATTGGTATTTTTTGACGGCCAGTAATTGCTTCCTTCAAATGAGCCACTTGATGCATCATCTGACTTACTTTCTGCTAGAAGTAAAAAAGGAATGAATGTTACTTTCTAAGTTATATGCTTATAACAATGATATAAATAAAAACATATCAAGCTTTTTACATGTACCACCCCACACTACATAAGAATAGCTTCTGCCACAACCCCAAGATAGGTAATAATCTCAGAAAAATGTTTGGTGGCACAATATAAACACATGACATGTACATTCAAGATAATAGGAATAGGCTTCTCCTATCTCTTACATACTAAGGATATTTCCAAATTATATATCTCTCTAGAGTTAGTATTTATCATATTTAAAATCTATGTTTCTAATTTAACTTTTTCCATTAATAGGGACACTCAATATCAATTGTTATATAGGAACTCCTTTTTGTGAACATGGTGATATTTTTATCATGCATGTATAATATAATATATGAATGGTCATTTCTGCATCTTCTTAGTAACAGAGTAACATCGATAGGATTCTTTGACATTTTGATTTGCATGCTAATAGAAATTAGTCCTAGAGCATGCATTCAAAATGGAAACTTCAAAGGCCTATTACGTTTATTGTCTATTGACCTTTCAGAAGGCCTTCTATGCATGCCAAGTAGATTCCATTGAGATGAGAAGATAAATGAAACTAAATGCTTGCAAAAGGATCCAGTCAACTGTCCAATGTTGAACTTTATTTTGTGCAATTTGCATACTCACTGGAAAGTAAACTACTAATGGCCAATGCATAGTTGCAGCTGAAAGTCCAATAATTTGATTGAAGAATGGAAACAAAATGGCAATAAAAGTTATTAAGATCACAAATGCAATTCTCCAACACAACCTGAACAATTTAACATTATATAACCCAAGAAAATAAATAATTTCATCAAAAAATTTACAATATAGAATGAGGATAAAAAAAAGAAGTTGAAGATCATTACAAATATTTATAGATCATTTGAAAGCAATGAGAAATTGAATAAAGCAACAACCATGCATCAACCCTTGAATTGAAACAGAAAAAAGTACCTGAGAATGACAATGTACAACCATTTGTCCTCCTGTTGTTTTCCCAGTAACTCAAAATTAAAATGGCTTTCAGATCACTTCATTCCCAACCCACCATGACTACTACCATCTACCCCAAACCTTTCCCCCTCGAACAAATACTCTGATATATCCTCTACCACATCCCTCCTCCCCCTTTCCCTTTCCATGTGCCACTTTTGCATCCTCTTCTTTTTCTCCCAGTTTGCTTGCAATTATCCCAACCAAAAAAAAAAAAATCCAAAATCATCTCAATGCTCACCCATCAAACACTTACCAAACCATCCCAAATCACAAAATCTCTCAAATGGGTATCGGCTCACCTTCTTCGTAGTGTGGTTGACATGCCATATTCTCCAACACAGATAGAAAAGGCTGGAAAAGGGATTTGGCCTATATTTTTATGAGTTCCTCGTGACTGTTTCAAGTGCAGTAATAGGGGAATTGGGACTGACACTCCCGACTATTCTTACTAAATTTCTTTTCATTTTGGTGGATCACTTTAATAAGACAAAAATCATTCTACAACAACAACTTTTGATTAATTTTTTCTACTCCCTCTTTTCACCTTACCAAATATTTAAATGTTTTGCCAAACAAGAAATTCTTGTAGATCTTCATACTCAAAATTTTCCTACATATTTGTTAAAAGGAAATGGCAGCATGCATAGAAAGATTCGTTTCATGAATTAAAGAACATAAGGTATTTGAGGTGGCAATTGAAAGGAGTAACCTTACTTTTTGTAGTTATCTTCTACAGAATGCCCAACAATCTTTTTAACTTTTGCTTCCTGCTTCATCTTCACAGTCCACTTTGTTTATGAAGGCATTCAATCTATGGAATTGCAGCTCTGATGCCTGTGTTTCTATTGCATGAAGAAGATATTTGGGGTCTGAGGGAATTGCAGCTCTGATGCCTGTGTTTCTATTGCATGAAGATGATATTTGGGGTATGAGGGAATTGCAGCTTTGATGCCTTATATTGAACTGATAGATTATGGTTGTAGAGTGAGAAGCTATATAGAGTGTCTTTTGGCTAACAAGAACAAGACTCAAATCTTTGCATGTACAACAACTTATTTCAAATACCAAAACAACTTTGAATGGCAGTTTCCCACGTTCTCAATTCGTACATCCTATCTTCCCCTTCAATTAGGCCTATATTCCCGCCTGATTGCCAACCATGTACACCATTTTTTTTTCCTTTATTTCGTAGTAATTATCAACGGTGCCAATTTTCATTTCATCCGAGATTTAATCTCCAGTTTTTATGCATACCGAAAATTGTCATTGTAGTGGTACGTATCTCGGCGTAATTATCAAAATTAGAAAATAATATATCCATGCACTAAAATTTCATGTCTTGTATATTTAAAAAACTAAATTAAACAACATAATCAATAAAATTTTCTATTTGGTGAAATTATAGGCTTTGTTTCTTCATTCATTGGAGTTTTTTATGGTAACTTCTGGACTATTTTGGTCGTTGAGGATGCAATATTTACGCTGAAGGCGTTACCTATTTGAGAAAGCCCAAGCTAAATAGTTAAATCAACAGTTCAGTGTCTTTAAAAAGCGATGCAATACGGTTCAAGTCATATTAGCCATTCATTTTTCCGTTGATATTTTTTCCATTTTTTCCCGGGACCAATTCACTTCGCGTTTAACTGTAGCCTGCATTTCATTTACAGTGAATAGATTGAAATGAAAAACAATTTTTCGATTGACTGAAGCAAAAAGTACGGAGGCCATACAAAGGCAAGCTGACATGATAGATCTACGGCTGTCAAAGCATCCCTATCGATCCAAGACGATTGGAATTACAATGGTCTGTCCATTGGTTTTCACAAAATTTTAAAACCGGCTATGAAGTTAAAAAGCATATTTCATGTTTGTCTGGCGTATTAAGCCTTTCCAACGGAGGAAATTTAGTGCATTTTCACCAAATAATTAAAAGAAAGCCTCTCCATAGGTAACAAGCATTACGAATTAGGAAATTTATTTAGAATTACATAATTTTTATATTATATGACTGAATTTTATTAGATTAATTTTGTTTTATTTTTTTAATAATAATTTAATATGGTACAAATATTTAATTATTATTATATAATTAATCAAATTGTTAACAATAATTAATATAAATTTTATATTGATTTTTTATAATAAATAAATTAAATGTCTTATTTTACAAATAGAAATTTACAAATAATAATATAAAATATATGATAATTATAATTAATAAAGAATGTTAATAAGATTTGATATACAATTAGGTTGGTTTTTTTAGTATATCAAATTGTATGATGTTTAATTGAGATTAAGAACATAATTTATAAGTTAGTTTTTATTTTTAGCTTTATAATTGATATTAATTATTATTTAAATTTTATTAGATATGATTATAATAATTTATACACTAAATAAGCTTTATTTATTATATAATTTTTTTTATTCATAATGTTTCATTTAAATTCTACTTAATATTACATAATAATTTATATATTGAATTTTTTAATAGTCAATCAATTAAAAATGAGTATTATTATCAAATAGATTTAATGTATTTGCATATATAATTTTAAACTAATATGTGATATATATTTTATTTTATTATTGAAAGGAAATAAACAATAATTCTACAGTTAATTCTTATTATGTTATTATGTTATATAGATGTTATTTAAGATTATTTTAAACCTTCATGTGATGGAAGATTTTTTAATTTATTTTTATTGAAAATTTAAGTAATAATTATATATTTACTTAGACACAACCATTGTTTTAAAATATAGTATTTTCCAATTTAAATATCTTAAATGTACTTTGAGAAAGGATATCATAGTAATTTAATTTATACTATAAAACATAAATTATATACTATATATTATATATAATAAAAATTACTATATATAAATATAATATAATATATAATTAGTTTATAAGTACACATTAAAGCGTATATAATAAAAATTGTATCATTGATATACATTATATTTATATTGTAAATTACTAAATACATTTTAAAAATAATATTATAATATATTTATTATATATTATTATTGTATTTGATAGTTGATATAATATAGATTGCATCATTATAATAAATTATATTTTATATAATGTAAATTATAAAATACATTTTAAAAATAGTATTATAGTTATATTTATTATTATATACATAATATTTAATATTTAATATAGTATACTAAACATATATTTAATAATTATTTTTTTTTTAAAAAATTTTTTATCGGTAAACACTGCAAGGGGCAGTACCCTATATTATTTTCCAAAAAATTTACAGTAGTAGTAGAGAAAGTTGGCTGGCCTTTTCTGTAACATTGACCAACCAAAGTGTCCAGATAGCAAAACATGGAAACATACCAAAATTTGGTTGTCGTATCAGTTACTGATAGACTAGGAGAACACCATAGACTGTGGTGAAAATACCCCACACCTAGGATTGACACAGAACCTAGTACCCAGAAACTACTGAAAAGAACATTACATTGCACTAAGATTCAAAAACCCACCCTGAAAACTTTCAATTATGTGAGTACCTTCAAAACCTCAGAGGTCTTCATCTTCATCAGCAGCTTTGCAATGCTTCAGGTATGCCTTATAATTGGCGATTGTGGGACAGTCGGGACCATAGTTCCAGTGAGCCGAGTCATTAGCTTTTTCTTCTGGGTCTCGTTGATCGTTTTCCTGCCATTCTTCTCCATCACCCAGACCCCATTCCTGGATGTCATCAACATCGAACTCATCCTCAAGCTCCTTGTCCTTTGTATACCTTCTGACCCATCCCCTAGGCAGATTATTTGTTAGATTTGTAGCTCTGAGGAAGAAGATGCTCCTATCCCTTTCTACCCATAATTTTTTCAAAACCTTCAGGATCAATGGTGCGAATTAGAGGGAATTTCATAACCTTGCGGCCCCTCATGCGCATCATATAATAGTTATGTGGCATGGGTATGTTCCTTTCCTCATCAACATTATCCAATGTCGCGTCAATTTCAGCCAACCATGTGTGTGCAAAAACCATCTAGGTCAATTTCTTACCTAAAGCCTTGGAAATGCCCATGTGAAGGAGAACTGCAAGAAACATTGTCGAAATATCCGTGTTGGCTCGCACTCTATGGAAGGCATTCAGGAATTTTGGACCCAGCACGTGCGTAGTGGCCACTAGAATGAGTGGATGAGAGGATTGAAGAAGGCCTTGTAGTCATTTTTCTCTGATTTCCCCACAAAAAGCCTGCATTTGTTTGTTCGTTTCCAAATCCAATGGCATCTCCATTGCACCCCAATCTTCACACCTTCCAAAAATTTCTACTCTATACTCGTTTGGATCCTTTGAGATGGAAAAAACTATAAGTGCCTTTGAGAACTACTTGCTTACCAACACATGAAAGCTAATGTACCTAGCACCACCAACATGCGTGGCAAATACAGCTGCGAATGTGAGGAGTACTCATTCCCATAGATGAAATTAATGCAATGGCTGACAACCTTATGAAGGAATCATTTTCTTATTTTTAGCTTTTTATATTATGATTATAGCGGCATCCCAAGACTTGTTGAGAATGACATGAGAGTGTCCTTTCCTTCCAAAGGTTTTGGGGCCGCCAAAGTAATAACCAGTGCCGGAAGATCTTCCTAGTCAGTAATCCTTCGGAATCCTAGCTAGCCAACACCGAGGCAGCTTTTTCCAACTCATCTGCTTCAGAGTTTCCTTCCCTATATATGTGACTAATTTTGAAGGCTGCAAAGTCGTTAGACAAATCCTTGATCTATTGTAACAAGTAATTTAATTTCCAATTAGGGGTGGATCCTTTACATATTGCATTGATTGTAATTAGGGAGTCGCCTTCCAGGTGGATCTGACTAAAGTTTAGGTCTCTACCTAGCTGCAAACCAATTGCTACTACTCTGAATTCTACCTCATTGTTTGTGCATCTACCCAAGGAAACTACTTTCGTTCTACTAGCACCTTGCAGTTAGAGTCTCGTGCTATACAAATAGCCCCATCAAAGTTGATTTTTATCCAACCAGGATCAGGGGCTTGCCACCGATTTTCCTCTCTTGATGCTTTTTTGGATTGAAGGAAGGTGCTTCCACTTAGAGAGGGTGGTTTAAGACCCGGGAAGTGTTTGATCAAAGTGTCATCCCAACTAGTGAAGACTTTGTGTTTGGCTTCCTTACGTCTAGCAACCTCATTGACTAGTTCTACTATTGCTCTTTCAATCTTGTCCCATAATCTGTCCTTGTTCAATCCCTATCCTTGAAAAATTCTCTGGTTCCTTTCCTTCCATAGCTCCCAAATAACTAATGATGGGGATATTTGCCAAATGTTGTTAAACACTACTTTGCTACTCTTTTGAGGGCACATTTTAAACGAGGTTGCAAGATCATTTGGTATTGGACTCTAAAAGTTAAGCTTGTTTCTTACATGATTCCAACATTTTGATGCATATGGACAGGATAGCAGCAAGTGGTCTGCCGTTTCCAAGTGAACTTTGCAAAGGAAACACCTCCTCGGGCCTTGTATTCCAAAATAATTAATTATAATTTTAAAATATATATTATATGTATAAATTATATTCTATAATAAAAAATATTGAATGTAACTCAAAATTAATATAATTACTACTTTATATATTTAAATATAATACAAATAAAAATAACATAAAAATATAATGCAATCTATATAAATATTCTATAATTTAGCCATGGTGGATAAAAGCATTGGGTGTTGCCCCTTAGTAGTGATTTACCAAACAAAAACTATATATAATACAATATTTGATTAATATATAATATATAAAAATATTCTATAATTTGTGTTATAATTAATATATTAAATGTATTTATCTACCTGAAAAAATCTAATATTTATTGTATATAATAAAGAATATAATACTAAATAGTCCAAATTAAATTATCTTAAATTACTCTATTTTTTTAAATTATTTTTTATATAGTACTAATTAAATTATATTAAATTAGTATAACCAATAATTAGTATTCTTATATGGTATAAATTAAATTAACATACAAATATAATACAATATGTAATTAAAATATAATATATTTAATATGAATTAAATCATGTATAATCTATTTATATTTATTATTATATAAACATGTCTGGACCAAACTCTCTATCCATCCATCTCGCTCCCTCTCTCTCCCTCTCTCCCTCTCCCCCTTCGTCTTTCTAGACCTCTATATCTATATCTCTTTGCCACTCTCTCTATCTCTCCATATTTCTTCCTTCATATCTCCCTCTATCTCTATCTCATTATCAATCCACCTCTCTCTACCCCCTTTTCTCTCCCTCTCTCGACCTCTATATATATAAGTTCCTCTCTCTCTCTCTATTGCAAACATAACATGAGCTTGTTGGTCATGGAGCTTGATTACCTTCCTGATTCCTAGGTTTTATTTTAATTGTGTTTCAATTCCTATAAGTGGATGCGTGTTTATTTGAAGCCATCACTTCTCCATTTAAACCTTCATTAAACAAAAAACACCATTTTCTAAATGACCCACTAATTAATCTCATGTACTACACAAATATATTCAAAAAAAGACCCAAAAAAATCTCTAATTTACCTTCCATACCTTTTTGGCGTACCCATTGCACACCAAGGTGCAATTGCTAGTTAAAATATTCTAGAGAAAATAATTTCCAGCAAAATGGCGGGATAGAGCTACAAGAACTCATCGCTTCTATGGGAGTAAGAAAAAGCCTGTGAATGTTTTCTGAAAGATAGTTGGAAATAGTTTTCGACAATTATTCAATAGAACTCAAGAAAGGTGGCTTTGCAACTATATACACAGAAGTTCTTGTTGATGGCATGCCTGTAGCAATTAGAAAACCCGAATCAATTTGTGATCAGTTTATCAAAAAAATTATAATTTTGTCCCACATTAATCACAGGAATATACTGTAATTTATTGGTTGCTATATGGAAACTCAATTTCTATTTGTCGTATATGAATGTGTGCCAAATGAGATAATTTTTTAGCATCTACACTCGGTAGAGAAGCAGTTGATATGGGGGACAATGCTACAGATTTCCATGGAAATGACAGAGGTGATAGCATATACACATCTTCAAGCCTCTTAGCTCATTTTCTATCACGACATAAAATGCTCAAATATTTTTCTAGACAACACATTCACACCAAAAGTAACAGACTAAATGGCATTTCTCAGCTATGCCCTTTTGAAGAAACGCATCAGAGTACCATGGCAGTGGGTACTCGAGGTTATGTGGATCCTAGTTCATGAGGACCAACTAGTTTATAGACAAGAGTGGCACTTTCAGCTTTGGTGTAGTTTTGTTGGAGCTTCTCATGGGTCTCACGCCATTGTTGTCTATAGGAGGATCTACTTATACTTTACATGACTATTTCCTGTCCGTAATTAATGATAATCACCTCCCTAAAATTTTAGATCCTAAAGTGGTGAAGGATGAGAACCAAGGGCTGATGGAGAATATGGAAAGGTTGGAAAAGGCATGTTTACAAGAGAGAGAAAAATCAAGGTCGTCCATGAGAGGGGTAGTGGAGGAACTTGTTTGGGTAAGAGCTACCATAAAACAACCAAAGCTTTATAGAGATGTCATCCTTGTGGAGCACATGGGAACCTAAAACAAGCAAGGATGAATTATGAGACTTTGCCTATGACCAATGATGGTGCTTCTAAGGATACTAGAAAGGATTATTGTTATGGTTCTCCATTTGTTACACCAATTTCTTCATAGAGTCATTTAAATGCATTGATTTAGATTGAGATGTCAAATACAAATATGTGATGATCAAGTCAATGCATGATCAATGGAGCACTCGAGCTAAGGCCCTCTTCATTTATGATTTTTAAGAAGTAAAAAATTATGATATTGCTATTAGGATTCAATAGTGTAGTTGAAAAGTAGGCCAAAATTTATTTCTCTATTTCCTTGTGCTATGTTTTCTAGGTTCTATATTCTTTTGTTATTTTTCTATTTCCTTGGGCTACATGTCTTTTGTTGTCTCTTCGAGCTTGTGTGCCCTTCGCTGTTTTTTTGAGCTTGCATGCCCTCCTATTGTTTTCTTAATATATTGTTAGTATTCTAAAATTTCAAGTTCAGAATCCTTTCGTTGCTTTTATAATAAAAAATAAATCATTTTTACACTACTTTACTCTTATTTTTATGTCATGTATAACATGCAGGTATTTTGCAAACAACACCAACTATAGTTACCACATGTTTAGTCTTCTGGTACAATTACGTTTTGAAGTGTTCATTTAATTGTAGTGTTGTGCAAGTATTAAACATTTTATTTAATGTCTTGTTAGAAACAAATCATAATTATGCACAATCCAAGTGCAATACATTATATGATTTTATGGTCAAATAGTATTAATATAATTTATTATCTAATTGTTATATATAATTATGTTTTGAGCATCTTTTGTATATTTATATATGTTTGAGATAAAAAGGTTTTTAATAGAAATATGTTAGTTCTAGAAGATAATTTCATGTCTAATATGTAAAGATATAAAATTATTTTTTATATATAATTGAATTATAAATAATATAAATATATTTATTTGATGAAAATTTTATAATTTATATTGTGTAGTAAATATATATTTAATTGATTAATACATAATTATGTATTTGATTGATTAATTAATTATCTTTAATATTCTAATTTGTGATATGGATGTTTAAATATTTTATTGTCATAATCATTATTTATTTAAATAAACAATTTTAAAATATAGTTATGGCCCTGACTCTTCAATTTATAATCAGAAGTAATTTTTTGTTATATTTAAATTAGAATGTAAATATCTATCTAAAATAGAAAAAAATATTACAACTTATATAGTTACTTTGTGCATAATGATATAGTTCCAAAAAGATGAAAATGAAAGCCTCAACATTTGGTTGTTGGGCCTATGACACTCCCACAAGTATATGTTTATATAAAAGGAACTAACAGCATAAAAATGTAGAAATGTAGTGCTAAATTAGTAATTTTAAACTTGGTTTCATATAAGTAGTTGTGATTTACAATAATTATGATAAGAAGAAACATATTTTTCCTATGTATTGTTGGTGTTGGGTCTTTAATATTACAATGGTAAAAATGAATATTGTGACTCATAGACTTACTTTGTGCATAATGATTTAGTTCCAAAAAATGAAGATGAAAGCCTCAAAATTGGGTTGTTGGGTATTTGACATTCACTTGAGTAATCTTTATATAAATAAGTAACAACACAAAAATATAGAAATATAATGCTAAATTAGTAACCATACACTTAGTTTCATACAATTTGTTGTGAAGCATAATATTTATCATAAGAAGTTATAATTATTTCCATATGCATTGTTGGTGTTGAGTTTTTACTATTATAATGGTGAAAATTGCATACCTTACAATCCTTTACTTTGGACTCACTTGAGTCAAGTTATCCTTAGTGTAACTGCTAGTGTATATATTGCATGTTTTGGCTAAAAAGTTGGAAAATAATTTGAACATGATTTGACTCAATATACACAAATACCTAAGGGTTGTTCATAATTATTTTTTATCCACTCATTATCTAGGGTTATATGTGGTTGTATAGCTAAACTAATTTAGTTTTATGAGTGCATAAATGATCCTAGAACTTGTTGACTTAAATTTAAATCTTGGTCTTGAGTTGTCTCCCTCTAGCTAGCAACTTTTATTTAACTTGAGCATTAAAATTATGAATTTATGTGTGTGGGTGTTATATTTAAGTAAAAAACCTAATTCATTATTCATCCATTATAAGATCAATTTCAAAGCAATCAAGATATATGTGTAACATCACAAAATATCAATATTGCATCATAAAATTATATAAGGACCTTAGCTATCCATTACATGATTTCTTAATATGCTTGATCATTTTTTTCTACCATTGACTTGAACCTAGGAAGGCTTTGACCAAAGAAGAACACTATAATATCTTAAGAATTTAGCTAATAAACCTGGTGGTCCCAAAATTGCTACTCTAAAATCCTAGAACTCAATTCTCTTTTCAAGTCTAGGGTTTGTCATCATAAAATCAAGAATAGGGTTCACTCATAGATAATGAAGGATTAAAGGTCAATTGATGAGAGTGGATTATCTCTTCTATCATTCAAGACCAACTTAGACTTAGGAGGGTGTCGCTAAGGGTATACCCTAATAGGACTGAGTGCAGGGTCATGGGGGTCCAAAAAGTGGCGATATGACCAAAAAGTGGCTGACAGATTATTTTTATCCAAATTTGATGAAACAAAAATGGTTTATTGAGAAAATTGTCAACTTTCCAAAAATAAAATATATGCCTTATTTGGAATTGAATAGATATTTATTATTGATTTTATACATAAATTCTAACTAAAGTCCTGATTGATAGGCTAACTGAAAAACATATATAATTCTTAAACGATTTCACATTTTTTGAATCTGAAAGATGCAACACATTCTATGCTTCCCATACTATAGGAAATAAAAATGAATTTCATAATTTTTGACCAAGTTATGGTGGTCAGACAAACAAGTTTTATAATTTTAAAAAAAATTAATAAAAATCATAACTAATTATTTACTTGGAAAAAAGTTACAAAAAAAATACAGCACATTGGGCATGTTCCCTCTACTTATATTGAAAGTTTCAAATAAATATATTATATTTTTCTTGTACTTAGGTTGGTCAGACATACACATGATTTTTATTTTTTCCTGAAAATTTAGTACTATTGCATTAAAATTTCAAATTTTCACCAAATAGATTTACTTTTTTCCAAAAAAATAATAGTATCATAGAAACTAAATTCAATTTGCTAAAAATTATGTTCTTACATATTTTTTAAATTATCTTAATATCTTATTCAAGTTTTTATGTCAAGTTGCGTAACTTTGTTTTATTTAATTTTATTGCCACTTAAGGGCCTAGTTTGGACACAACATGATCTTACACTGACCCATAGGTATTCAAATTAGACAAAGTGAAAAAAAAATGGAAATTGTTAAACCCAATTATATATTTGAACCCAAATTATATCAATAAGTCAAGCAAGACTAGTTGTATATAACCCATATATAACTAATTAAAAATTCCAAGAATAATCCACATGAAATGAGTTCATTCAAGGTTCTCATAAGATATTCTCCTAGTCAAATCACAATATTATGAGTGCACAACATTGATTTCTATTCCTAAAATACTAGTTAATACGTGTATTTGTTTTAAAGAGTTTAAGATTAGCCAAGTGTTTCAATGATTGGTGCCTATTCATTGGGTACAAGGTCATAGTTATGAGACTAAACAATGAATTGCAAAGACAAGGAACAATATCTATGCAACTGCATAAACCAAATGATAACATCAATATATAGAACATACTTAATAACCCCTAAACACACTACATAAATCCATTTGAAATGTACAAAATTCCATTAAAATAATATCACATTTACCAAAATTAAATTTCAATCATACCAATAGATACGGTAAGAGAAACTATAAATGAGAAGAGCTCTATAAAGATCTATAGGAATTCATGGAGACATTTGAATATATACCATTTTTAACATTCATATATCCTTAAAAAATATAAAATATTTTTTAGAATGGTATAGATTGATAAAATAATCCCCCTAGAAGATTCAAGCCTATTCATGGGTATCTAGGAGCAACACAACAACTAACTCCCTTCAAAATGATAAAAAAAACTAAATATAATGTAGCATGGTGTAACCCTAAATTTCAACAATGTAGCAACATGGGATCAATATTATCAACAACAATCACACCCAAAATTGATTCAAAATGATGTATGAGATGATTAAAAGTACACATGGTACTTGGAGTAGTGAGAATATCTTTTATGGTATTAGGAAGACAGGATAAAATAGATGAAATAGTGGTGAGACCATAAATGTATTTGACACCCATTATTACACCAAAAATAAGTTCCCATTAGATCAATCTTTAATCCAATTAGATTTATTATGAGTCAATTCTAGTAACTAAGTATTCAACAATGGAACATTCATAGTAGTTTATAAATGTTAGTTTATCAGTTATATTATAATTGTTAGGATAGATGTGATGAAGGATAGTTTAGCATCACTCGTTTGCGAGTGCTCTGTCACACTGCGATTCCTTCTCACAATGCAATGCTTCGATTTAATGCTTTGATTTTATATATATGTATGCACATGTACACGACTTCATTTGTATGCAGGATTTGCAGGTACAAGTCTCAATTCCACCTGCTTCGGCAGGACAGGGCGAGCACCAATAGCCCAATGGTTAAATGTTGAAACAGAGGTGACGATGAAGTCATCCCATCCCATGATGTCAGACCGTCTTATTTGATTGGTATTGTTCATTTTTGTAATTGTCGTTATTTGTGGTTTGTGTTTTGTGTTTTGTCGTATTTTATTGATGTTGATATTTTATAAGTTGTGAATTAATTAATTAAATGTTGGTAATAATTGTTTATTTTAATGTTAGATTTATTTGTATTTAAATATTTAAATGTTTTATTTAATTTTATAAGGTCATGTGTTTTATTAAATGATAATTAAAATATTAAATTGTGTTTTGATATTTTAATTAATTATCTTGTTGAGGATAATTATTAGAATAAATTATTTTAATTAAATAGATAATGCGATGTGCAAGTAAAGTGGTAAAAATAGAAATTAAAACAATAAAACAAATAAAAGACTGAAAAAGTTGTGGGAACGAATAAGAATCCAGATCTAATTAAAAAGCTTGCTTTTAAAGAATTATTTTCTTTTATTTTTGGATTTTTAGAGTTTTTGGAAGAAATGGGCAATATCTTTTATTTAATTAGGAATTTTGTGGGTTTGCTCACACACAAAAGATCAGGGATACAAAAGTTGCACAAGTTATTGATTATGTATTTTTGAATCTGAAGAGAATATTTTTCAATCTTTTGTTATAAATTGAGGAGAGTTCTAGAAAGGGATTGGGAATCTGTTACTGGTTATTATGGAGTCTTCAGAACAAAGGATCGGGTTCAATATTTGAGCACGGTTACTCTAAAGAGGAAACCTTGAAGTAGGAATGAGGAGCTCTTCGTAGAGGCTACCGGGATCAAGCGAGCTTCATCAGATTCTCGAATAAGCACAGGACTCCAGGTTTTATCTACTCCCTCTCTCAAGTCTTCTAATTTAAGAAAACAGGAAAATAATTAGATTAATTGGTGAAAGAGAAATAAAACCCTAGAAAAGAGGAATTTATTGAACAGTGAAAATTATTGAAGGAATTAAAAAAAGATTGTTTATGTAAATTACTCTATGTATATATTCTTTCAGATTGGCTGGGTGAAAATAATGTTGAGTTGTGAAAATAATCTATATACTCTTAAATTGATTCTGTAGTTCTTTTTGAAAAAAAATGCATAGTTTTCTTGAGAATGATTTATTCTAAAATTATGAAAATAAATCTTTTATAAATATATATATATACATATTCATATATATATATATATATATATATATATATACATATTCATATATATATATATATATAATTTATATAAGTTTTTTTTAATGATGTTCATCTCTCCTCTGTAACTGAGTTATTTGTTCTTCTGAATTTTATTCATGATATTATATATATATATATCGTATATATATATATATATATATATATATATATATACATATATATATAAACAAATTAATTTTCGTGGAAGAATTAATGGGCCGAATCGACTGTCAAAAATTTGTGCCAGATAGTTTTCTTTAATCAATGGAAATTTTTTAAAATAAATGAAAATTAAAAAAAAATATAAATTTATTTGTTTTGGGGTTCAGGGGAAGGACGGCTGAAGCCGTACCTTCCCCGTCACCCCACTGCCACGGCAGTACTGCTGCAGCAGTCCCACTGACTGCTGCGTGCAGTATGGCCGTCGGCCAGTCGGCTAGTGTCCTTGCGTTGGTTTTAAATTTATTTTTTTTATTTTTTTCATATTTATATACATAAATTTATATATATGTATATATATATACATAAATATATATATATATACATAAATATATATATATATATAGTGTGTGTGTGTGTGTGTGTGTGTAATTTATTTATTTAGTTTTCTTTTAATTAAATTATTTCAATTTAAAAAAATAAATGGGTATTTTGTTTAATATCATATTGAATATTTATTTATAAAAAGGGATTTTCTTATTTAGCATTTATTAAGATGAATAATTTAGATGGAATAATAGTTCTATCCCTTTCTGCACATGTATGTGTATATCTATTTTGAGACAGTTATTCTTTTGAATATATTGTAAATCAGAATCCTTATTCTTTGTGATAGTATGTAATTGGGAAATTAAATAATCGTTTAATTGTCAATGAATTGGAATTAATGGTGCAACTTTGTTAAAATTAATTTGAGTGTATCTCTTCTTTTATGTTTTCTTTTCTTTTGGTTTTAAAATTGATGTGGGAACCATTGTTTGATTGTGAAACCTTGTTCCAGAGGCTTGTTTATTGTAGAATGTTATTCTTGTCTTTGTTATGCTTTTGGAGTAAGAACTCTATAGGTATGCTTGGAAGGGTTGGACGGTTTCTTATGACAGTTTGTTATGTGTTGTCGTGAGAGGAATAATACCTCACATGTGTGGATCTAAGTATTATGTTTTATATGTTTTAGTTCAACCCTTGCCTATTTGATTTATGTTAGGGGTCATAGGGAGAGTGGCTCTTCATGGGCACTAGCGCCTTGGGTAAGAGGAAGTGCTCAAGTGAACCCACGTAAGAGTAGTTAAACAAGTGATAACCTAAAAATAGAATTTAGGGGGATGGGTAGTAAAACACACAAGATAATAAACATTGGAAATCCTCGTCTATGCATTAGGGCTATCATAGACTAATGATAGACTAAGTAGGCCATGGTCGGCAAAGTCGTAATCTCATCTTCATGAGAGGTTATCAACTCCGCATGAGCTACCCTATGGTGTCGGCGCCTCAAGTAGGAGGAAGGGCTAGGGGATCCATAGATGGGTGTCGGCGCCTCAGTTGGAGGAAGTGCCAGGGGATCCCATGAGAGCTATGCGATGACACTCTCCACTAGACACCCTTGTTCTTGTGCTTTGTTTATAGTTGCCTCTGGATATTGTAATCTTTATGTAGTTTTCTGATTATTGTGAACTTGGTTTATGATTGCTATTTAGTTACATGTTTAATTGGTGATACTTTGTTTAATTGTGATGAGTTTCATAGTTTTAACTTGTTATGTGATTTGTGAATGTCGATGGTTGTTTCATTGTATGCCTTGAGTTGTACTTGTTTTGTACTATGTTGTTGTTGAGTCAGAATGGCATTCATGGTCGGGTTCTCTTCCTTGTCACCTCTGAGCACGGGGGGTGAGTTACTTGTAATTCACATGGTTGGGTGGAACGTGCTCCGCACCTGTTGGGTTCCCCATCAGCATCCTGTCTTCTCAGCATTTTCGCAGTTGGAGTTGTACCAGTATTCACTTTGTATTTCTGATTTCATTGTTCTTGTATCAATCCCCATGTTGGGAAATTCAATGTAATTCATTTATCAAGAGATTGTAATGTAACATTAAAACGATGATGTAATAGTTAGGATTATTTGTATCTTTATTAAGAGATTTATTATGGATGTATTATGTGATGTTTATTATTCTCGCATCATGGTTATTGGATGTATCATTATTCATGGTTATTATAAAATAAATGATTATGTTGTAATCTTTATCTTTATTTTTGTTTAGTTGTTGTGATGTAACCTCGCGTGCCCCAGAGAACTAAGTGCGTTATTGTTATGTAATGTGTTATGTGATTATGGTTTAATGTATTTGCATGTTTAATTTAACTATTTTAAAAAAAAAATTATTTGCATGTGTGTGTGTTCTCTGGGGTTTGCATGACGGGCGTTACACAATTCTACTAACTAAGTATTCAACAATGAAACATTCATAATAGTTGTAGAAGGGAAATTTGAGGAGAATAATGGGTGAAGAGAAGTTAGAAGTGAACTTAGGTGAATTTCACTAGGAGGTCAAAATCCTATAGGTTTAATTGGAAGACATATTTTTATGGAGTGGAAGTGAGTTGTAGAGATTTGATGTGGAAGTGAACTTAGGTCAAATTTATATAGAATTCTAAATCTTGCAAGGAATAAAGTGAATGTAATGGAAATGGAGGAAGAGAAGACTTTGTGTATATTTGGTATTGAAGTGAACCCACACATTAGGTTTTGTAGCACATTAAAATCCAATAGGAGAAAAGGGAAAGGTGTTAATGGAGGTAAAGTTGAACTACTATGAAAAATGGTGTGGTAGTGAACATTTGTGGGAATTTTAAAAACTTTTATCAAACTTATTGTAGGAAGGTGGAGGTGAATTGCACACAGTAGGTGCAAGTGGAATAAAAATCTTGCAAAAGGAGAAAATACCATAAATGAACCCAAAACCCTATTGAAAATAATATTTATGAGGCCCTAATAATATTTAACACATGAATAGGCACACAAAATAGTGATGCTAGAAAATACTTAGGTAAAAAAACTCATGAAAACCCATAGAAAATATCTTTGATCAATTATATGTAACAATGGGTAAAATGAAAACCTAAGTGTACAAATATAGACATATTGATTAATGGTATTATTTTTTCTATCTAGTCAAGTCCCTTTCTCTACAAAATCCACCTACCCTTTATATATGTTTATAAATTCACCTACCACTTATCTTTAATCACATGTCAAAACACCCGCATACATTTTCCCTAGCTACGTATTTATCATAGCCATGCATATACACACTTCCATGTTAATACTAGTTGTCTAGTAAAATCAAATCCATTTTCTCTAGGATTAGTTCATGGTCATGAGATCATCCTCATGATCATCAATACATACCACCTAAATTTAAAAATTAAATTCAAATATCACCAACTTCCCACATTTACCCTTTGTATCTAAGGACCCAATAATATGATATTTTTATGATATATTTAAATGTCCTTATATTTAAAGGTTTTTAATATGTTCATACTGGGGATATATCCTAATTAAGTAATAATTTGAATATCAATCACATGTACACACTTTAATTGGTTTTTGAAAGGAATTTATCTCTCCATATTCATTCTAGGAGAACTTGCATGACTAAGAATTATTACTTTAGACCATTGTTTAATTTGGGATTGTTCTTAATGAAATCACATCCTTGTGACTAATTTATTGCCTTTAATAGGGTACTTCCTTTATCAAAAGGAAATCTTGAGAATCCATCAAGTTGTGGATTTTGTGGAATGATAATGATTTTTTCAAGGGTCTATGTATTAACCAATTATCTATATTTGGAGGCCTTATGTTATTTATTGTCAAGATCAACACCTTGCTAATATTCTTTAGATTAATGCTTTGAAATTATTTCACAAAGGTATCAAGACTCTTCTTGACCTCTTCTCTAATGCTACTAGGAGCTTTTATTATTAGCCTAAGGAAAAATTGAAGTATAGGCTTTCTAGAAATATTTTTTGTTATTTCAAACCTTTATTTATTCTATTCCTCCTCATGTGATTCATAAAATTGGCATGATAAGTCTCTAAACTTGGTGGAAAGAGAAAAAATGGTATTCATATGTACCATTTTGTATCTACAAACCATGTAAAGGATATTCCATTTTCTACACCAACATATGGTTTCAAAGTTAAATCATTGATTGTTTATTCAATATTATTTTGGCACTTGTTAATGTAGATTTCAACCTATTTGGCCAACTATCTTTGAGATGAAACTTCCCCACATTTATTTGTGTATTCTCTACTAATTTATCCATGTTAGTAGTATGTTTCAAGTTAGTTTTCTAGTACAAATCATCATCCAATGTATGGACAACAAGACAATTTCAAACACCTTTTCTATTTTTCTCTTAAAATTATGTGCTCCTAGAACTAAATTCATAACTTTTTTATGTACTTCAAGGCTAAGAATTTTTTAGGGAATATATTTCTATTAGGAGATTGGCTTGAAATTCATACTAAGTTTTCCTAGATTTGGCATGTTTTCAAAGTGAAAATTATTTTAAGTTTCCACTTGGGGTTATTATAGGAATCATGAATTTTCATGAAGTATGAATAGTTATGGGATTTATTCATTATTTTATTGAATTAGTCAATAAAATTAAAGATGAAAAATATTGAATGGAGTTTTATTTTCACTCTACCTTCAATTTCTTGTGTTTTTTTTCATGAATGAAAAACACATTTATATGATTCTTTTATCTAGATTTGAGAGAAAATATACCTTATAATAATCTATGTATAAGAATTTCTTATTATATTGACAATATTCCCTCTATGAGAAGAAGTAAGTTAAATTTTTGAATCAATGACTAATAGCTTACAATAAGGATACAAAAAAACCAACCCATCTTGGTTTGATAATTATGACAGTATTTTTTAAATATTTTTGAGCAACCAATTGTGTATGCATTGTTATTATTTTATGCTCAATGTGTTGAGATATGTTTTTTTTAAGGATAATCACATGATCATGCACCTTTTTTATGCTTTATTATTGATAGCCACTCATCCCTAATGAATAGTGTCTATGACATACAAGCTAATAGTACAAGAAGATATGCCATCCTTCAAAAGATACCACCATATATTTAGAGTGCATAACTAAAGTTCCATCAAGTGGGTTGTGTGGCATAGATAAGGACCTACTGGCTCCAAAACTTTGGTTGTTAGCTACTTTTCATGTGCCACTATTCAATGGAAGACATAGCTATGTAATGGATCCATTGAATGCATTATGTGTATGTATACTTCCACTTATACTTATTCATTATCGTACTCGTCTAACTCATCAATATTGTCTACTGATACCAAGCCTTTGTCTTTATGCCAATCCAAAATTAATCCATGATATTACAAAAATCTTCCATATATTTTTATTTTTTTTAGATAAAAGGAAAAAATCTTGTAATATTATTCATAATATAAAAAGTTCTAGGATTACATATATATAGCATACAAGCTTACAAATTAAAGATGGGGGACCAAAACAAAATGCAAAATACCCCATAAACCAGTTGCCTTACATATGGAGGCCAATACAAAACATGAGCCTTGAATCAAAGAGAGATAAAAAAAAACATAGACAAAGAAAATTTTATGTAGTACATTCAAGTGGACTCCTCACACCACTTTAGGGGTGGCATCGAAAGCCACTATCCATTGGAGATCAAACATACGCTCCAAATTGTTTACCTTATTTAAGAAACAACTACCCATGCATGCCAGAACTTTGTGTTGTGCTAGTGACACCGACTAAAAATTAACTAGGAATGGAAGTCATTCCACCTTGACACCTTCCTCACGCACACACTAGATATCCTATGACTGGGAGACACTAACCCATACCTTACTACCTATATTAAACATCCATCATAATATAATTAAACTTTTTAAAAACAAATTAATAACTAAATGATTTTAAATTATGATCAGTTTAGTTTAGGTTACAAACGAGACCATTTTTTTCTTCATTGTTTGTCAAACTTTCACGTAGATAATAACTTCATTTTTAATATATATATATATATATATATATATATATTCTTTCAACATTATATAGTTAAGACATTATGGCTAACTAGGGGATAGGGGCCTATAGTGGAGCACTGTAACTTCGCGTTTCTCAAAATCCCACATGGAAATTTCAAATCAGTCCCAATTTTGTACAGCAGTTTATTTGGCAACTCACTTGCTTCTAACTAAAGTTTTAGGGCCACACCATCAAATATGATGTCACATCAGCATGCTTTTTGTTGAGGTATCCAGAAAGGCCAAAAAAAAGTGAGATCAAGTGGTGCACTAAGTCATATTTTATTAGTGCTCATATGTGGCATCACATGATTTGTCAATTTGTGTACTTTATGGATAAAAAGTGTTTTACAATTGGATATTAAGGTGCTCCACTATGAGACCCATTGAGGACTACTTCTATCCCCACTATTGATCTTTGTTCCACTATGAACCCCTCTCCCCTATTGTAGCCGATTCGCATCCATTGTCTACCGCATGGGAGTCTCAAAATCAATACCATAGATACGAAATTGGCAACAAGACAAAGCCCTCATAGTAGGCAGCATTTTCAAAATTGAACAGCTTTGAAAGAAAAAATCCATCTTTCCTAATCAGATGTAAATGTGGGTAAATGGAATCCTTTCAAAAGTAATATATTTTCTCCAAAATCTTGGAAAATTTGTTTCCACTCCTCTTTCCCATTTCCCACATGACACGTCCATAAGAGTACAAACACTGGTATAACATACTTTCCACACAATGTTTGGAGGAATAATGTTGAAATAGTTAATTTACAATAATTTATACACACATTGCATTCGTCCACTGTAGCATGTTTATCTTGGTTTATTTGATTATTTCATTACAAGAATTACCATGGATGGACATTTAATTTCTGCTAAGATGCTTCACAGTATGACATTAATACACATTAATTTTGTATTATCATATTTTTTTCATTTCTTATCTAATTGTTTGTCTATTTTGAGGGGAGTGTTTTGATATATAGATATATTGATAAATGATGTTATTTTATCTAGAGTCAAGTCTTTTGTTCTAGAAAATCCACCTACCACTTATCTCCATTCATATTTTGACACATCTTTATACAATTTCTTTAATTGATTTCTCATCATAACCATACATGCACGCACTTCCATGTGAACACTAGTTATCTACTAAAATCTAACCACTTCTATCTAGGATAAGTTCATGATCATGAGATAATCATCTCATCCCATCTAAATTCAAGCATGATGAACTTCCCACCATTGCCCTTCCCATCAAGGGTTGACTAAACACCTAATTTTAGATCTTATTTGTATGTCCTTGTATTTGAAAGAATTTAATGAATTCATTCAAGGGATGTCTCCAAATCAAGCAATTATATGAATATCCCTTATATGTGCACACTTCAATTTGTGCTCTAAAAGGAATCTAGCTCTTCATATTCAATCTAAGCATACTTCCATGATTCAGGATTACAATTTTAGATAATTGTTTAATTGAGGGTTGATCTCAAATAAATTGCCTCTTTGAGATTAATTAATAACCTTTAATATGGAACTTCCTTTATCAAAATAATATGAAAATCTTGGGAACCCATCAAGCCATGGTTGTGAAATGGCAATGATTTTGCAAGCATCTATCTATTAATCAAAAAATCTATATTTGGTGGTCTTATATGTTATTTATTATTAGGATCAACCCCTTGCTAATGCTCCTTGTGTCCATGCTTTCTAATTATTTCACTAAAGTATCAAGACTCTTATTCACCTCTTCTCTAATACTATTAAGGGATTTCATTCTTAGGCATAAATTTAAATTGAAGTATAGGCTTTCTAATTAGGTCTTTTATTTCAAACCATTATTAATTTTATTCCTCCTCACATGCTAGATAAAATTGGGGTGAGAAGTTTCAAAACACGGTGAAAAGGTAAAAAATGGTATCCAAATATTCCATTTAGAATTTATATATTGCATAAGGGATATGACCTTCTCTGCACCTACACATGGTTTCAAATTTAAGTCATAAATTACTTCTTCAATCTTCTCTCTAAGGCAGTTGGCAACACAAATGTCAAACTATTTGGCCAACTATCTTTAAGCTAAAAAATTTCCACTTTTCCAAGTGCATTCTCAACTAAGGTCTCCTTATTGGTACTAAGTTAACTCATTTGGATGTTACCAGTCCTCATTGTCTACTGGATATACAACAAGATAATCTTGAGAAAATTTTCTATTTTTTTATTAGATCTATATGCTACTTGGGGTTGGATTCATGACTTCTTTAGGCCTTTCAGGGATAATAATTTTTTATGGCATGTAATTCTATTAGGAGATAGACCAAAATTACCTACTAAGCTCACCTAAATTTTTCATTCTTTCAAAGTGGGCATTGTTCTTAAACCATTAAAAAAAATAGAAACTATGCCATATTATTTGGTTATTATGTTGATACACAATTCTCTCTTTATCCTAAGGTTATTATTTGTTCTTATTTTCTCATGCTATTTCAAGTACAAGTGAATAAAATTATACTACAAGTGGAACACCTATAGGATTTTCTTGATCATTGGGGTAATGCATCATATATGGAACTGCCATAGTTCCACCAACTCAACCTTTTAGTAGGGGTATTTCCCATCTTTTGGATATATTTAAAATTCCAATAGTGGACATGATTCTTAGTCACATGCTTTTAACCCCCTTCAAGAAGAGCTAGGGATCAATCTACTCATGGTTGCTATCAACCCTCTCAACTTCCTTGAGTATATTCTAAGCCTTATAATTGAGTTGTATTTAGATGGATAGATAGTAGAAATTTTCCTCACCTTGATTTTTCTATTTTTCCTTTCCACAACACTCAACCAATTGTTAACTAAAAATAGAGTGATGACTAGTTGGGAGCCTATTCTTGATGGCTAAGACTCTCTTTATTTATGGGGATAAATGGATTACCATGATCCTCCTCCACTATCTAGTAATTTATCTAGATTTCTAGGTAATGTTCTTGCTTCTTATCTTTCTCTTTTATTTATTTTAGACTTTAGGATGTCACTTTTTCAACCCACTTTTATTTAATATTTAATGTTATATAAAATTTTATATAAAATAATAGAAAACACTTTTTCATCAAAAAATATTATGAACAAATAAATGAAAGAGAAAATAAAACTCAAACAAAACCAATCAATACATAGAAATATATTAGATATTGAAAAATGGTGCAGGGCACCATAGGCCATAGTGTTAAAAAGTTGCTAAATGTTGGTTTTTAAGTTGTTCAATAAATTTTGGTTTGTAATAAGGTCTTAAAGACCACTTGTTATGCTTTTGGAGTCAATTTAGGTTGTTTGTAGTGGTTTGGGAGTCATTTTTAGTCAATTTGGTAAAGTTACAAAAATTGTAAAAAAGTTGCATAACAACTTTTGCATTTTGATGTAAAAGGAAGTTAAATGATCAAGATGTTTAAAAGTTAGTTTGTAATTGTTGGGTCAGGTTTGGAAAGGCATAAAAAACCCAATTTCATCATTAAAGGAGGTTGGTTGATGTAATTTTGAAGTTTTGAATAATAAAGCTCTTGTTTTCTACGTTTTCAAGGAGAAATTTGTTGCTACAGACTCTTGTACTGCCTAGTACGGCCTGAGAGTGATCTTTTATGCATTGATTTTGATGGAGTGTTGAGTTAGCTACATTTTTTATTTTGTCTCATAATATTTCATCAAGATTTGAAGTTTTTATAGGAGCTTTTCTAAAATTGGTTCTAACAACCTAAATTTTGGGGTTTTGAGAGCAAAATAATGGAAAACTCACCATTTCACTGATGAAAACCTTTGAAAATAGGTGAAATGGGGTTAGATAGGGTGAATTTTTATTTCATGGTGTTAGAAGGAGCAAGGAAGGTGGTTTGATGAAGATTAAGTGATGCCCTAGGTGTAATTCTTGTTTTGCGCAAAAGAGGTTGCATAGGAGTAGGGTTTTATAAAAAGGGTGATTGGAACCCATTCTAGGTTATGGGAATTGTTTGTGTAGACTTAATATGACATTTTGGAAGATTTGGTATGAATATTGGAGACCTGGGTTTTGAAATTCTTGTTGCCACCCTTTCAAACTAACCTAACTAGGTCATTGTTCAAGTGTAGCAGTCAATTTTTGGAGGAAACTTTCTGAAACAACCCCAGTTGATTTCATTGTGTTATATAATCCCTTAATGGGTACTCAAATATATGTTTATATTTTGGAGGTATCACTTATATAAATATATTTTCCCATTTTTGTCACTTTGTTGTCCTATTAGGTTTGAAGCTTGTTTGTGAAGGAACTATGAACAAAGTCTGGAGTCTAAGGTTCTAAAGACCTTTTTAGGTCCTAACATGTCATTTTTATTCTACCAAGGGTGTCCCAAAGGATGGATAGAGTTCTAGTTGTAAAAATCCACATTTAGCATTTTATAGCATTGCTAGGTGCATATCTTGTATGTGTAACCCTTAAACTTGGGAAGAGTGCTTGTTGAAAAATTATTGAGATTTTGATTGATGCCATTGCCACTACATCAAATTGGTATCAGAGCATAGGTCTGATCTAAATAAGGGAGAGAAAGTGTGAAGCAAAAGTGAACAAAGATGCCTCCAAAAGGGAAAACCATTGCTAAAGACGTGACTGAGTTGAAGGACAAGAATGCTAGAGAGATGAGAGAGTTGAAAGAGAGGCTTGTTGCTCTAGAAACAAGTTAGAAAAGAGGTATAGTCATGGGTGATGAGAGTAACTCCAAAGAAGAAGAAAATGAGACTGAGGAAGAAGAGGAAGAGGAATTGGATCATCCTGATGATTAGAGGATGGATAAGTTGTTGAGAGAAGTCAAGGAAGATAAACCTAAGGTGAAGATTGTTGTACCTAAGTGTGGAGGTAATCTGAATGATGAACTTTTAGATTGGATTGCAGCACTTGAAAATTACTTTGAGTGTGAAGATGTGTCTGAGGAACAAAGGGTGAAGATTAAAAAAACAAAGTTGAAGGGTCATGCACTATTGTGGTGGGATTATGAGAAAATTGAAAGGAGAAAGAGAGGTAAGTCAAAGATTGTTTCTTGGGATAGAATGGTGGCTAGACTTAAAATTAAGTTTTTACCATCCAATTATGCAATTCAAATGTTTAAGAAACTTCAAGGTTTGAGATAGAAAGAAATGGATTTCAAAGCCTATACTGAAGAATTTTATAAGTTGAGTATAAGGGAAGGTCACATGGAGGATGAAGTGGAGAAGGTTGCTAAATATCTGAGTGGATTAAGGTTCAACATTCAATATGATTTAACCTTGGAAAATCCAAGAATGGTTGAGGATTGTTATCAAATGGAAACAAGGGAAGAAGAAAAACTTAAAAGAAGGTGAAATAAGTCAAATAGGGATAGAGGTAGCAATACAAGAGGAAGAGGTACATTTTCTATAGCAAGGCAGCCATATGAAAGTCAAGAAGATACAAGCAAGGAAAAAGAACAAGTTGATGATGCAAGAGATGGATTTAGAGGTGGTAGATCAGGTTCTAGAGGCATATTTTGAGGTCAAGGAAGAGGATCAAGTGGATTCACATGAAGGTGCTATCAATGCAACAAATTTGGACACCAAGCATGGTAGTGCAATGAAGGTCAAGCTTCTAGTTCACATGTAGGGGAAAAAAGGAATCAATTGGTGC
Source organism: Sequoia sempervirens (assembly GCA_007258455.2). Classification (NCBI taxonomy): domain Eukaryota; kingdom Viridiplantae; phylum Streptophyta; class Pinopsida; order Cupressales; family Cupressaceae; genus Sequoia; species Sequoia sempervirens. The sequence goes on along the minus strand of VDFB02000008.1, from coordinate 278,054,775 downwards.
AAGAAGAGGATATTGAGAGTGTAAACTCTCCATCACAACATGCTCCTCTTGAAGTTGGAGAATCACTCATGGTAAGGAGAACACTCATCAAAGCATCAAAGGAGAAGGAGCCATCACAAAGGACACTCTTCAAAACAACTTGTAAGTGCATGGGTAAGGTATGTAAGGTTGTAATTGATTCAGGAAGCATAGATAACATGGTTTCTAATGATATGGTTGAGAAACTTAGATTGCCTAAAATACCACATGATACTCCTTATAAAGTTTCTTGGTTGAATGAGGGTCAGTATGTTTTGGTTAATGAGCAAGCTTGGGTGGAGTTCAATATAAGAGGGTACAAAGATAAGAGTTTATGTGATGTGTTATGTATGGATGTGTGCCATTTGCTACTAGGGAGGCCTTGGCAATTTGATAGGCATGCTTTGTATGATGGTAGGAAGAATACTTATGAGATAACCAAAGATTGAATCTATTTTACTTTGACATCCTTGAAAGAAGATGATAGAGGACAAGCTAAGAAAGCTAATGTGATGATGGTTGGTAGGAAGAACATTGTAAAAGTAGAGGAAAAGGAGGATAGGAACCTTGCAGCCACTCCTAGACTTGGAGAAGTGAAGACAACATATTTGAAAAATAATTCAATTTTGGAGGGAAATGATATTGAGTTGGTGTCAAAATTATATTTGTTGAAGGTCAAGGATGAATTGATTCTTTGGATTCAAGGTTGGCTTAAAAGGTATGTTGATGTGAAGATAGAAGAGGTGATTCATTCAATAATTTCTAGAGAGGATAGTGGTCATTCCAATCCTTTCATATCAAAGGTTGGTAAATCTGAGAAACCAGCAGTCATGGGGGAAAAGTAATAGATGGGAGATACTGAAAGAAAAGGTGAAGTGTTCAAGGGTAAGCTACAAGTGAAAAAGAGAAAAGTCAAGCACACAATGGGAGTGAAGAAGAATGAATTTCATTAGAAGGTAGCAAGAGATCAGGTTGTAGATGGTGATGTAGATTTAACATCAACTTCAAATGAAGGATTCAAATAACATCCATCAAGTAGGTCATTGAAGTTGGAGCAATTTCTAGGTGGCAAGGAGTTCAAGAAGCCTAGGAACAATTCCTTTTTCCAATATTTGACTCAATGGAAGGGATTACCAGCTGAAGGTATCACTTGGAGATCAGAGGATGATGGAATCAAATCTAGATTTTTTGTTGTAGCACTGTCCTCAAGGGGACTTGAGTTTATTTTGCTCAAGCAGTATGGTTCAGGCCACCATAGGTCATACTGTTAAAAAGTTTCTAAATGTTGGTTTTTAAGTTGTTCAGTAAATTTTGGTTTGTAATAAGGCCATAAGGACCACTTATTATGCTTTTGGAGTCAATTTAGGTTATTTTTAGTGGTTTGGGAGTCATTTTTAGTCAATTTGGTAAAGATGCAAAAATTGTAAAAAATGCATTTTGATGTAAAAGGAAGCTAAACGGTCAAGAAGTTAAAAATTTATTTTGTAACTATGTGAGCAGTTTTGGAAAGGAATAAAAAGCCTAATTTCATCGGTGAAGGAGGTTGGTTGATGTAATTTTAAAGTTTTGAATAATAAAGCTCTTGTTTTTTGTGTTTTCAAGGAGAAATTTGTTGCTATAGGCTCTTGTACAACTTGAGAGTGATATTTTATGCATTTATTTTGATGGAGTGTTGAGTTAGCTGCATTGTACCTTTTATCTCATAATATTTCATCAAGATTTGAGGTTTTTATAGGAGTTTTTCTAAAACTTGTTCTAAAAACCTAGGTTTTGGGGTTTTGAGAGAAAAATAATGGAAAACTCACCATTCCACTGATGAAAACCTTTAATAATAAGTGGAATTGGGTTATATAGGATTCATTTTAATTTCATGGTGTTGGAAGGATTAGGGGATGTGGTTTGATGAAGATTGAGTGATGCCCTAGGTGTAAAACCCTCTTGTTTTGGGAAAAAGAAGTTGCATAGGAGTAGGGTTTTATAAAAAGGGTGATTGGAACCCATTCTAGGTGATGGTAATTGTTTTTTCAGACTTAATAGGACATGTTGGAAGCTTTGGTATGAATATTGGAGACCTAGATTTTGAAATTCTTGTTGGCACCCTTTCAAACTAGCCTAATTAGGTCATTGTTCGAGCGTAGCAGTCAATCTTTGGAGGAAACTTTCTGAAAGAATCTTGGTTGATTTCATAGTATCTTATATAATCCCTTAATGGGTACTCAAATCTATGCTTATATTTTTGAGGTCTCACTTATATAAAAGAAAATTCCCATTTTTGTCACTTTGTTGTCCTACTAGGTTTAAAGCTTGTTTGTGAAGAAAGTGTGAACAAAGTCTAGATTTTGAGGTTCTAAAGACCATTTTAGGTTCTAAAATGTCAATTTGAGTCTACCAAGGGTGTCCCATAGGTTGGATAGAGGTATAGTTGTAAAAATCCACATTTGGCATTTTGTAGCATTGCTAGGTGCATATCTTGCATGTGTAACCCTTGAACATGGGAAGAGTCCCTATTGAAACTTTATTGAGATTTTGATTGCTGCCCTTGCCTATGCATAAAATATCATCAATGTAATATAATATTCATCCCTTTTACAATTGATAGTTAGTCAAATATGTGAAACTTGTCAATATTTTCTACCAAATTTCTTCGTACATGTCATTCTCATATTCTCATGAAGAGTTAAGTTTGGGTGATTTTCAGATTTCCACAAATGGAACTATATTACTTGTGTTTTTATAGCTTCTTGAGTATGGTTTGGGGTTTCATTCTCACAAGGGTTGATATCGATCGTGAGTGTCCAAAAAATGAATGAGAAGATGTAAACATTAATGTTCCCACAAAAATAAAGTTTTGGCTTTGGAAATTTACCTTCACATATGGCTTTTCTTTTCTATTTAATTTATTTAATACATATTGAATAGATTTTGATACATTATCCTATAAGAATGTAAACAAATTATTTTTTTATACAATTGGTTTCCAATTCATTTATCAATTATTATTTGAGTAATTTTATTACCCTATTTTTTATTTTTTAAATGGGTAAATGCTTTTGACCTAGAGCTATGAACACTATACAAAATATTAGCCTCAATTATATTCAACATTAATCCTATATGTTGATATCTATCCACCAAATATTGAAATGAAAGATAAGAAATTTATTATATATGTAAGATAAGATCCTCTATCCCATAATACACATATATGTCCCTATATACTCCCTCAACCTTATATCCTCCATCATAAAAACTATAGCCTTGATCCTATACTCAATACCCTTAACCCTATACCATAAATTTTATACCCAATACACTCAACCCTATACCCTCAACCCTAAACACCATCCCTCAACCTTTGGACCAAAATCCTATATGCTAAATCATCAACCATAATCTTCATACCCTCAAACCTAAACCATAAATCCTATAGCTTAAACCCTAACCCATAAAACCTATACCCTTGACCCTAGACCAAATACTCTCAACCCCCATCCCTATGTACCCTCAAACCTACACCCTAAAACCTATACCCTATACCCTATACCTTATACCTCCAATTGTAAACCCATACCCTCAACACTAAACCCTACACTCTCAACCTTGTACCTTATACCCTCCACTATAAATCATATACCCTCGACCCTATACCTAATACCCTAAACACTATACCCTTTATACTAAACCTTATACCCTAAATACTAAACACTATCCCTCAAAAATAAGTCGTAAAGCCTATATGAAAAACCCTAAAACTTGCACTCCCTCAACCCTATACTCTATCAACCCTAATCCTTATACACTCAACACTAAAATGTATACCTTCAACCCTAAAATATATATCCTCAACCCTAAAAATTATACCCTCAATCCTAAAATATATACCCTCGATTGAAAAAGAAAGAGGTAATGACCTAGAGAGGAAGAGAGAGAAGAGATGGGGAGAGAAGAGAAAAGGAGGGGTAAGGAGGGAGGGAGAGGTAGAGAGTAAGATACCTAAAGAGGGGAGAGAGAGAAAGAGAGAGAGGGAGAGAGAACAAAGGGATGGAGAGGTGCAAGGATTATAAAGAGTGGAGGAGAGATAATGTGAGGGAGATGAATATTCAATGATAAACATAATGTGATCATGTTATAACATGATCACATTATGTTTTTCTTTGGAAATTTCCAATCCTTTGGCTTGGATTTTCCTTGGGCTTCCAAGCCAAAGGTTTGGAGTGAATTTTCAGCATCCAAAGATGTGTTTTTGTAAATAGTAAAAAATGACATAATCTCAAGCATGCTCTCATTAGGTTTGCACGTGTTTCAATGTAGCTTTATGTTAGCTATCTAACCATGTATTTTTTTCACATTTTGATTATTTTAAGGTTTTCATCTTTAATTTCTTTTTTTAGTGTATCCATTTTTTTTGTCAAAAACCAATTTGTGGTATTTTTTACTATATTTTTTAACAAATCATTGAATTTTCAAATAAATTACATTTTTAGAAACTATACTCCATTTTACACATATTTAAAAAAAAAATGATCAATTTCCAAAAACTTTATGGAGGAGCACGGTCAACTTTTTTGTTTTTCAATATGTGTCCACTTTGAAAATTAGTAAAAAATAATATAATTCATTAAAAATTTAGGAAAAAAATTGCGCATAAAATACATAGTGTTATCCAATTTCTCATTGAAGTGATATATGAAATACTAAAAAAAATTTAACATTTTAGGGTAGCCACACCAAATTCTATGTTATGGTTTTTTGAAAAAACTAGGACCATTTTGTATGGCCCCTCTTTTTGAACCCCTTAATCTCTACCATTTTAAAAAAATAGTAGTTTAGAAAGTAGATTTAGATGACTATGATGCTTTTTTTCATTGCATCTTCAAATTTTGAGTGTAACTATCTTCAATTTTTTATCCAAGGTCAGTATATCATAATTTTAAAATAAAAGTGGTCACTTAAACCCCTTTTTGGTCTCTCAACTTTGCGCACTTACTCATATATGAAGGTTATATTTATATAATGTATATATATACTAACTATTGAATTTGATCTTACTGAGATTTGTGAGGAGGTGATTATTATGCTTTCTTAACCAATCATGTATTTATAAAAATACATATGAGATAAGTGTTAATTTCTAGAAGGGAGAATCATTTAGAAACCTTTTCAATACTTCATTGGTTGAAGTTATTGAGTATGATCTTATGCATTTTAAGGATATTCGGTGTGTGGGTTAGTTTTTTGAGTCATGTGTGAATTTTTTTATTATGTTGTGTAAGTGGTTGTAATAGATGGGAGTCCTAATTGAGTTCAAATTTTGGAATCATTCTTTAAGAGGCATTTAAAAGGTTTTAAAAATATTATTCTATAGTGTCTTCACGATTTTTAGAACCTTATGGTAAGTACCTATGGGTAAGAGGTTGATTTAAACCCAAAACTTGGTCAAGGGATTTGATGTGGACCCTCTTAATGTCAAATTAAGAGGAGTGACTAAAATAAGACTTGGGGATGAGAGAAATAGACTTGTATTATCTCATTCCCATTCCCATCAGCTCATTTATGAGCTTGTGGAAGCCCAAAAGGGACTCTCACATGTTTGAGCCTCCTTTGTAAGAGATAAATTTATCAAAGTGTCCAAGTACACTCCCCATCTCCCTAAAAATATCACACATACATGTACTTATGGGGCTATGTTCTTGAAGGATGAATGAGAGAGTGACAAGTGTCACTACCTCTTTCAAGGGATTGAATTTAGGGTTTCTTATTTACTTCCCTTTGAAGAATGGGAAGGGGTTTATCTTATTAGGAGTTCATTCTTCTTGGATTTGGTTTTCCTTTGATATTTATATTTTTGGAGATAAAGGTGGGGTAGGAGATTATGGATTGAAGGTGGAAGTTCAACTTTTTTTGGAATTTCTTGGGAAAGAGGAGGCTTCATCTCTATGATTTATGTAGAGAGATAAGTCCTTCTAACTTCCTTTTTATCATTGTTTGTTTTCATAATTTTCCATAAATTTTCTCTTTGAATTTGGTATACATAAATGGTTTTTCCCTTATTATATTGAGTTTTGTGTGTGATGATAAAGGATTCAAGTTATTTGTGAGTTGGAAATGATAGTGGGTTTCACAAGTATTGTGTTGTTATTTTAGTTATGGTATATGAGTGGACATATTTGAGTAAATTGGGTTTTGAAATGGTTCTCTCAGCTCAAGAGATGGTTAGGGTCTAGAAATGGACTAATGATACCATATTTGGTAAGGTGGAGAGCTTTACTTCTCCTATTGGAATGTATCTCTATGAATCTTTCAATAATATTTGTTAGAGTTTTTCCCTTGATGAAGGATAAGAAAATGCAGTAATATCCTTGTTTAAAATAAAAATGAAAAGTATGTACTTATCTTATCAAAGAGAAAATTGTATTATGTTCTTCCTAAAGAAAAATAAATAAACATAAAATGGTTCTATGTAAAATTGTTTTCATAAATGTAGGTTTAAGTTTTTAATGAAGAAGAGTATTTTAGTTTCTTTTATTATAAAGATAGGAAGGCATGTGGGTTTCAAAGTTCAAGTAATTGTAATTCTTTATAGAAAACCTTATTTGGAATGCTATATTGTTAATTTTCTAGGGAAGCTAAAGTAGTAGAACAACTTCCTACAATAATCTTGAGAGGAGGGTAATCCCAAACTTTAAATATCTTTATTACAGTTACAAAAACTTAAATATAAATAAATATAAATATCATGCATACCACAACAATGATTTATGTGGAGAAAACCCTTTTAAGAGACAAACCCCACACTCAAAAATCAACCTAATATATTATTCAAAAATCACAAAGATTACAATATACTTGTAGAGAAATCTTATTAAAGGAGTATCACCAACCAAAGATCCAAAGGTAACATGACTGCTATTAGACTCTAAAAATACATCACAATACACAGTTGTATTTCAACACCCTCATAAAATAAGGTTGCCTTCTAGGGAAATTCAAGCCAACAAAATATCTACCATTAGATCTAATACCTAATCATGAACATTCTAGATTTACAATAATCAAATACACATAAAATGTGGCTTTCAAGGGCATTTCCCCCAAACCCCTACTAAGGCGCATAGCCCCTAGACCTCGTAGAGGGGTACCCCACTTCACCACCCCACACTTAACTATCAATATTAAATTTTATGTAATTACAAGGTTGAGAAACATTTTTCTAACACATTTAAATGTAATTCTCACCCATCTATTCTTTAGTTATGTTAATTGGAGAAAGAAAACTATTTAAAAAAATGTAATTTTCCCATTAAAATACCATGATCATTTGAGAAAATGAATGTAAAAAATTGTATTTGGGTAGGCTTAAATATATCAATATTTCTTTTGATAACTAAATGGCTATTTTATCCAAATCAAATTTAATGTCTTCACAAAATTTTCCCATGATCATAGATATGTGTATGAATAAATGAATGAATAAATAAATTATTTATTTATACTCTTTATAATTTTCTTTTAATAGCATAGACATTGTTTTCCCTATTTAAATGAGTTTTTCTTATTATTAAAAATGAATGATGTTCATTTTATAAATTTTAAAATAAACAAAATTTTAAAATTAGATAAAATAAATGATAAATATATAAAAATAAATTTAAAATCAAAATTTCTATTTTTAAAAAAATAATAATAATAAAAATAAGTATTTTAGTGGGGGTTGTTGCACTACATCATGGGAGTGAAGAAAATAATTACTTATTTTTCTCTTTTAGTGGGTGAAAGAATGATAGTTTGTCTTGCTTGTGGACTAAGGAGAAAAATATGGATGGAAGTCCACATATAATACACAATGGTTCAATTTAAGGAGGCTTTATTGGATCCCCTTAGATTGAACCACATCAATAAACATGTGATGCCACATGACATTTTATGGTAGGGAGCTTTAATCTAAGGGACTTTGACCAAAGCCCCCTTTAAGTATATAAAATGGGGGTAACTGAAATTTATGGCCCCTAATGCATTCTAGCTATTAAGTTTAATTTAATTAAATCTAGTCCTCATAATATTCCACCTTACTTGGCTCATCCTCTTGAATATTTTTATAGGTATTTAAAGCTAATTTTTGAAAAAAAAATTATAATTTAAGTAAGTTTTAATTGTTTATTCATTTTCTTTTCGTAAATTTTATTCATATTTTTAAAAATTTATATCATTTTTTAAAATTCTTATTATTAATTAAAATTATAAAATAACAAATCGATAAATTATTAAAAATAAAATCAAATGGTTGATTTAATTGGTTAAATAATTTATTTTTCACTATTGAGACCAATTTTCAAATCCTCAAAAATGAAAAATAATGTAGAAATATAAGTGACATTTAGAATTAGAATAGAGAAACTTGGTGTGAACAATTTATACAGTAATTAAATAATTTTGGTTTTAATGATAAAGAGTATAATGAATAATTTTTTATTTAAGGATCATGTGAACCTATGGTTGGTACAACTTTGACCTCTTATTAATAGTTTTGGTTATAGAAATAAAATTCTTTTGGTTCTACTAATATAGAGAAACATAAATTATTTTCTTAGGATCTATTGAACCCGTGGTTACCATAATCTAGTGCTTCAACACATATTTTGTGGAACTTGATGCCTAACCTAAATTATCTTTAGTAATATTAAATTATTGAATTAATTTATATAATAAAGTAGCTTTAAAATATATTTTATTCTAATTATTATATGAATGAACTTAGTTATATTTTTAAAATTTTATATTGTATGATTATGTGAAATATATTCATACAACTCACAATTGAGATAGGTAAACATGAGGATGTTATGTAGAGTCCCAATTTGTTTGGGTAGTATGAAATATATTATGAAAAAATTCTATATAAAATAAAAATTCTCAATTTTTTTAGGAGCTAGCCCATATAATTTCCTTAACATATATATGGTTATAGATCAATTACAATTTAGAACCAAGGGAATAGTTAGTGTTTATGAGATTAATGTGTTGGTCACCAAAGATAAGGTTATATCTAAATGTTTTTCTCACTAAGTAGGGATGGGGGGTTTATGGTTATAAACCCTAAATCTTAAACATTAAACCTTAATATCTAAATCCTCAATAGTAAAACCTAGGCCCTAACCTTTGGAGCATGAATAATGAGCCTAGCACTAAATCTATCACACAAACAGTTTTAAAATTGAACACTAAGAAAAAATCATTAAGGATAAACCAATAAATATCAATGCTAAGAATTGAATATAAAATAAAATAAAAAGTAAAACCTCAAATGTGAAACCTAAACTCTTAACCTTAAAATCTAAACCCTAAATCCTAAATTTCTAACATTAGGCCAAATTTTTGAATCTTTAAAAATGAACCTTACAAACCCTACGTCCTCTATTCTAGAGACCTTTTAAACCATAAAATATTAATTTTATTCTTATGCTACCTAAAAGCATCCCTCATTATTCCAACTTATCACTCCCACCATTTGATATACCTTTATCCTTGTTCCATGAACCAAACCACCCATTAGAGTAGAGTGGCATCAAGGGAAATGATATTGAAATTTCTTGTTCAAGTCTAAGATATTGTACTTTGGAGTATATTTTTTTATTTCACTAGACCCTTCATGGGGTATTCAATTTAGCTAAAAATAATATAACTTGGATTGAGAAAGAGGATATATGAGGATGTCAATTCTATTTAGTCATTTTTCTTCCTATTGATTTGATATTAGAGTACAATTACAATTTTAATGTGATGAAAATTCAAGGGCCCAAGGTGTGGTTTAATAAAATTAGAGCATGAATTCGATCAATATACCTTAAATTTAAAATGAATTTGATCAAATCTACTTATGTGGTACCTCCATAGCATCCCTTTTTTTCTCATATCCATATGTTGTAATTTTATTTGTAAAAACAAACAACTTTGTCTCTCATGCATTGAGATCAAACAAAATCACTTAGAAGAATATTTTACATATACATAACCCTTAGAAATAGCTTTTCAAAAAATATAATATATTTGATGAAAACTAATCAAAATGATATATTTTTTAAATAAATAAATAAATATGTATGTATGTATGTATGTTTGTATGTATGTATGTTAAATTTTAGAAAAAATGACACAAATCACTTTGAGTTCATGAGTTTGTACAATATAATGGTAAGAATATATCGAATGCTTAAAAAATGTTGATTTTTCTGGATCAATAAAACTGAAATGTAAAACATACTTTTATTCTTGTATTCTTATTGATTTGGTAAATTAGCTAAGATGTTATAAGCCACATGAATCTAGAACATTATTATGGAGGGCATACTATACTTTTTCAATAAATTTCTATTACATCACTCCCACAACTTAAAGTTCAAGTTGATCTATGCAATATTCAATACCACTTTCCCATTTTCAAAATATATACCACATTAAGTTTATGTCGATATTTTTCCATCATCAATACTCAACCACAACACCCTCAATATCTGATTTCGTTCTTATTTGGATTCCAAAAGCGTTGACCCTTTCAATGCAATATTCTAACTATAATGATGATGGATGTTTAGACATAGACGAATGCAGTCTTAAAGGGTTGAATAAGTGCGTCGGGGGAGAGGAAGGAGGAATATGCCAGAATTTGGCAGGTTCCTACAAATGGTCGTGTGCAAAGGGATATAAAGGAGATGGTTACTACAATGGCACTAGCTGCAAAGATACGATCTCCGGACATTTCTTACTTATAACCATGGTTTCTGTTTTGTAATCATTCTTCTTCAAAATCTCAGAGCTCCTAACAATAATAATGATGAATGTTGAAACATACACGATTGTAAAACAAATAGGAGTATGTGCGTTGGAGCACAGGAAGGAGGAATATGCCATAATTTTGCAGGTTCCTACAGTTGTTCGTGAGCAAAGGGATATAAGGGAGATGGCTTAAAGAACGGGAAAAGATGTGTACCCAAAAGCTCTAACAACCTCAAACCTGCAATCATAGGTTAGCATACGGTGTGTCCTTGTATGATTTAAAAAAATAGAACAGCATAGTCAGTAAAATTTTCTGTTTGTGAGATCGCAGGCTCTGTTTCTTCGTTCGTTGGAGTTTCTGTCGTAGCTTCTGGACTATTTTGATGGTTGAGGAGGCGTGGTTTAAAACATGCGAGAGAAAAGAATTTCCGGCAGAATGGCGGGATAGAGCTGCAGGAACGCATCGCATCCATGGGAGGAAGAAAAAACCTCAGAATGTTTTCTGAAAGAGAGCTGGAAATAGCTTCCAACAATTATTCAACAGAACTCGGGAAAGGTGGCTTTGCAACTGTGTACAAAGCAGTTCTTGTGGATGGCATGCCTGTAGCAATTAAAAAACCCAAATCAATTTCCGATGAGTTTATCAACGAAATTATAATCCTTGTCCCACATTAATCACAGGAATGTAGTGAAATTGCTTGGTTGCTGTATGGAAACTCAATTTCCATTGCTGGTTTACGAATGTGTGCCAAACGGGATAGTTTCTGAGCATCTGCACTTGGCATAGAAGCAGTTGACATGGGAGACAAGGCTGCGGATTGCCATGGAAACGGCAGAGGCGATAGCATACGTGCATCTCCAAGCCTCTCAGCCCATTTTCCATCGCGACATAAAATCTTCAAATATTTTGCTAGACAACACATTCACACCAAAAGTAGCAGACTTTGTTATTTCTCGGCTACGCCCTTCCAAAGAAATGCATCTTACTACCATGGCAGTGGGTACTCGAGGTTATGTAGATCCTGAGTTCGTGAGGACCAACCATTTTACAGACGAGTGACGTTTTCAGCTTCGGAGTAGTTTTGGTGGAGCTTTTCACGGGTCTGATGCCGTTGCTGTCTATAGGAGGATCTACATGTGCTTTATATGACCATTTCCTGTGCGCAATTAACGACAACCGCCTCCCTGAAATTTTAGATCCTAAAGTGGTGAAAGAGGAGAACCAAGGGCAGATGGAGAATATGGCAAGGTTAGCAAAAGCATGTTTACAAGTGAAAGCAAAATCAAGGCCGTCCATGAGAGAGGTAATGGAGGAACTTGTTTTGATAAGAGCTGCCATAGATGTGGGCAAAGGGGCAGAGGAGTAGATAAAAACAGAGCAGCAAACAAAAAGCATACAGCAGTAAAAGAAAATTAATTCAAATACAATTAAGAGCTGCTGGGAACACACACAATTGACACAGTAGAAAATAGACAGCAATTAGATTTATATATATTCATTAATATGGAGAGCTTTGATGCTTTATTCTTCTTTACACCATATTCTCAGATGCAAAGCTACGTTGCTCTCTTTCCTGTTTCTTGCATTAAGCAAAATGACCACAAAATGGAATTAAAATCAAAAACTATGGTGGACAGCTAAGGAGAAATAAAAATATTAATATTTTTACTACCCACAAAGTGTGTGAGAGTAAATAGGCAGTTAATGCGCATTAATCCAAATCTCTCAAATCTTCTCCAAAACGTATTCCTAATAAATTGCCTTAAATGCAGGTACATATTCTTAGCTGGAGGGAATTTTCTTAATTAAATAGTTGAGATTAGATATCTCTAACACTCCCCCTTAATCTCAACTAGCTGACATTCTGCTCGAAAAACTTCCATAGCATCTTCCTTCAAGTTCCGAAGCATCTTCCTTTTGTCCCTGAATTATGTCCAAAAAGTTTCGGAGCATCTGACTTCAAGTTCCGGAGCATCTTCATTTCAAGTTCTGGAGCATCATCTTCAACATAAACACCCAAACAACTTCTCAAGTATTCAAATGCATCTCTTGCCAATGGTTTAGTGGAAATATCAGCAAATTGATCTTTTGATCTACAGAACTCCAAACATATTTATTTGTTATTCACTAACTCTCTTATAAAATGGTATCTAGTGTCTATGTGCTTGCTTCTTTTATGAAAAATATGATTTTTAGACAATGCAATTGCTGAGTTATTATCACAGTAAATCTTAGTTGTTTCATCTTGTTTATGCATCAACTCAGCTAACATTCTTCTCATCCATATGGTTTGACATGATGTTGTTGTGGTTGCAACATACTCTGCTTCTGTTGAAGAAAGTGTGACAATGGGTTGTTTCTTTGAAGCCTATGATACAACACCTAATCCAAAGTTAAAGGCATAACCAGAAGTACTTTTTCTATCATCTATGCTACCAACACAATTGTTGTCCATGTATCCAATGAGTCTGAAATCATCTACAGCTGAATATAAAATTTCATAGTTCTTTGTTCCACATACGTACCTCAATATCATTTTTCTAGCTTGCCAATGAGATTCTTTTGGAGACTCCATGAACCTTGAAATAAGACTTACACCATACATGATGTCAAGTCTTGTGGAAGTCAAGTACATGAGACTACCAACCATCCTTTTAAACAGTTTAGGATCAACTAATGAACCATCATCTTCTTTTCTTAACTTCAGTCCTGTCACAACTGAATTAGGAGTTGATTTGCAATTCAGCATATTAAATCCTTTCAACACATCACTTGCATATTTTGATTGGAAAATAAAAATACTATTTGTTGATTGCTTAACTTCTATTCCCAAAAAATATTTCATAAGACCTAGATCAGTCATCTCAAACTCTTTCATCATTGCTACCTTAAAGATATTTATAGAAAGGTCTCCCATAAAGATCAAATCATCTACATAAATAAAAACTACCAGTATTTTACCTTCTTCATCCATCTTGATATATAAAGTAGGCTAACTGTTGCACCTACTGAAACCATTCTTAATTAAATAAGAATCAATTTGACTATACCATGCTTTAGGAGCTTGCTTGAGTCCATAGACCTATAATTTCATATCCTTTCAGCTACTCAACATAAACTTATTCTTCAATCAAACCATTTAAAAATGCAGATTTTACATCCATTTGAAAAACATGCCACTTCTTTTGGGCTGCAATGACCAAAACACTTCTTACTGTATCCAAGCGAGCTACCGGTGCAAATGTTTCAGTGTAATGAATACCAATTTGCTGAGTAAAACCTCTAGCAACCAACCTTTCCTTATGCTTCAGCACGTTTTCATCCATGCCATACTTTGTTTTATAAATCCACTTTACACTTATTACATCATTTCCTTGCGGGCGATCCACCAACTCCCAAGTATTGTTCTTTTCAATAGCTTCAATCTCTTCATCCATAGCTTTGGCCCATGCTTCATCCTTAATTGCTTCATCAAAGAACATTGGATCAACAACTTCTGAAAATAAATCAAAAATAGAAAATGAAATTGATGTGTCAACGCTAAAATCAGCTTCATAGATATCTCTTAAACTCTTTTTTTTCCGCTGCAATAAACTTTCCAATGTAGGATCCAATGAGTTGCTTCTATCAATTGAGTTTGATGGACTTCCAGATGGTGTTATGGTTGGTGTTCTTTGTGGAGTTTGCTGTGTAGGTGTAAAATTTTGATTTCTTGAAAGTCTTGTTGTAGAATGAGGTGTAGCTTGTGCTACAAATTGTGTTGCATGTCCGGGAGTGGAAGGAGGTATTGTTTGAAGAATACCTTGTTGTTCTATCACTTCATCAGTCATATCATCATGTGGATCAGCTGCTGCTACACTTATTATTTTTTCTACACTTCCATCCCATGATTCGTTCTCCACAAATTGTACATCTCTGCTGATTATAACTTTTCTTGTAATTGGATTAAACAACTTATAAGCTTTTGTATCTTCTGAATACCCAACAAAAATATATTTTTTACCTTTGTTATTCAATTTTCTTCTCAGCTTTTCAGGCACATGAGCATATGCAATGCACCCAAAAACTTTGAAGTGAGCAATATTGTGCTTTCTACCACTCCAAGCCTCTTGAGGAATCACATTTCTTACACTTGTAGTTGAACATCTATTCAAAATATAAATAGTAGTTGCTACTACTTCAGCCCAATATTTGTTTGGTAAATTTTTTGACTTCAACATACTTCTTGCCATATCCATGATAGTTCAATTTCTTCTTTCAACGACACCATTTTGTTGAGGTGTGTAATGGGCTGTAAATTGTTTGTGAACACCATGTTGGCTACAATAATTCAGAAAATCATTAGAACTATACTCACCACCTCTATCAGTTCTTATTATCTTGATGTAGTAACCACTTTGCTTATCTACAAAAGCCTTGAATTGCTAAAAGACTCCAAATGCATCAAATTTATACCTCAAAAAATAAACACATGTCTTTCTTGTATAATCATTAATAAGTCAGAAAATATGTGCAACCTCCAATGGAAGGAGTTTGCATTGGTCCACATATATCGGAGTGAACAATCTCAAGTGGTTTACATGCTCTTTCTAATTTTCCAACAGGAAATGTCTCTCTATGTTGTTTACCCAAAATGCACGCTTCACATACCCTTTCCAATTTTTGAATCAATGGCAGCCCCTTAACCATATTCTTTCTATGAAACAAATTCAAACCTCCAAAGTTTAAATGGTCAAATCTCATATGCCATAACCAAAATTCATTCTTTACCATTGACTAAAAAGTTGTTTGAACATTTACATTACCATTTTGTTCATCTTTGGTTTTAATTTATGTCTTTTTGGAGCAACCTTGCTCTATTTCGGAGCAACCTTGTTCTTTTCCGGAGCAACTTTGCTACTTTGTTCTTTTCCAGAGCAACTTTGCAACTTTGTTCTTTTCCGGAGCAACCTTGAGAGGCGTCTTGAGAATTTCTAGTCTTTAATGCTATTCCAACTTGTGTTTTTTTCTACCAAATGATAAGCTTCAGTTGTGTTTCTTTTGATGTCAGGTTTCAACCTTAATGGGAACATTCAATTTTTTGTCATTTGTACCTCTACTATTAGCTGCGTACTTGGATATTTATCAAGAATAACACATGCATTATTTTTCATGTAAATTCTATATCCTTTTTGCACTAATTGACCAATACTCATCAGATTATGTTTCAGACCAGCAACATAAAAAACATCATGAATGACTTTTTGCTCCCCCTTTTTGGTTAGAATGTCAACAGTGCCTTTTCCCATAGCATTCACTTGATTATTGTTCCCAAGAGTAACATTTAAAGTGACTGATTTATCCAAGATTGAAAATAATTCTAGATTTCCAAACATCTGATTGCTGCAGCCATAATCTAAATACCAAATATCATTTGGACTGTCTTGAACCATATTGCATTCAATTGGTGATTTTGTAAAAATTGCTCAACAATCTTTGCACATGCAATAAACATAGTTTTTGTAGAATTTTTTGGGGGATTTTGATTTTGTCTTCCTTGATCATGTTGTTTCTTCCTGCACTCAAAGGAGTAGTGACCATACTTTTTGCAGTAATGACATTGAACATGTGACTTATCTTGTCTTTGACCACTTGGATGACTTTGAAAGTGTTCATTGTTATGTCCTCTTCCACCTTGGTTTGCAGGACTGCTGCTACGTCCTCTGAATGAATTTCTTCCTCTACCCCTAGGTGTGAATCTACCTCTACCTCTTCCATGACTTATTGAAGCCTAAGATGAGAAATCATTCTCAATAGAGGTGTGTGATTTGTTTAGCCTATATTCATGATTTATCAAAGATGCATGCAATTCATCCATTGTCAGCTGGGTTAAATCCTTAGTTTCCTCTATGGCAATAACTAAAGGATCAAACTTAGTAGGCAAAACCCTTAACATTTTCTCAACTATCCTTGTCTCTTCTAATGTTTCCCCATGATATTTTATCTAATTTACTAGCCCAACAACATGAGTAAAAAATAACTCCACAGATTCTTAATCTTTCATACTTATATTTTCAAATTCTCTTCTAAGTATTTAGAGTTTTGCAGCTTTAGCTTTGTCCTTACCTTGATAGACTGTTTGCAGTGTTTCCCATGCCTCATTTGCTTGTGTTGCTACTAAAACTCTTGGCAGAATGCTTTCATGCATTGCTTGATGAATGTAGAAAAGAGCTTTTCCATCCTTCTTTCTCTGATCTTTCAAGATATTTCTCTTCCTGTGTGAGCATTATAAGCTACTTGTTCTGCTGGTTCTACATAACCATTCTCAAAAAATTTCCAAACATCCTAAAACCTAAATAGGGCTTTCATGGTCAATGACCAATATTCATAATTTTTTCCTATATGAAAAGAGGAGTTTGCAGCCTAGACAAGGAAGCACTAGACATTGAGGCTGTGGAAGCCATTTATCGCTGTTAAACAAGAAATAAGTGCAGACCCAAAAAAGAGACTAAAAATTTGAACCAGTAGCTCTGATACCATATGTGGGCAAAGGGGTAGAGGAGTAGATAAAAATAGAGCAGTTAACAAAAAGCATACAATAGTAAAAGAAAATTAATTCAAATGCAATTAAGAGCTACTGGGAACACACACAATTGACACAGTAGAAAATAGACAACAATTAGATTTATATATATTCATTAATATGGAGAGCTTCAATGCCCTATTCTCCTTTACACCATATTCTCAGATGCAGAGTTGCGTTGCTCTCTTTCCTATTTCTTGCATTAAGCAAAATGACCACAAAAAGGAATTAAAATAAAAAACTACGGTGGACAGCTAAGGAGAAATAAAAATATTAATATTTTTACTACCCACAAAGTGTGTGAGAGTAAATAGGCAATTAATGCGCATTAATCCAAATCTCTCAAATCTTCCCCAAAAAGTATTCCTAATATATTTCCTTAAATGTAGGTACATATCCTTAGCTGGAGGGAATTTGCTTAATTAAATAGTTGAGATTAGATATCTCTAACAAAAATAGCCAAGGCTTTATAGAGATGTGAATCTTGTGGAACACACGAGGGACCTAAACCAAGCTAGGCTATATTATCAGACTTTGTCAATGACCAGTGATAGTATTGTAAGGATCCTACAGAGGATTATTACTACAGTTCTCCATCTGTTATAGCAGTTGCTTCAGAGGGTCATTCAGATGCGTTGATTCAGATTGAGATGTCAGATATGCATACGTGATGATCAAGTCAATGCATGATCAACGGGCAGTGTTTTATAATAATTCTATAGTTTTTTCTTAGCATGTATGATGCTTTGGCATCTTTCTTTAGCTTTTTTTTATTTTAGGCAGTCTATTCGCATGTCTCAAAACTCTTTTATATAGAGATTGTTGTAACAGAATTTTATATACATACAGTTGAATAATTCAGTTAATAAATTATGCTTGTTGTTTGAGAAAATTTATTACTCATTCATTCTGATTTCTCAGTGTATTGTTAGATATTTATATTAATCATTCTTTTGAGTCTTCATATCCACTTTTTAAAAAGTGGAAAATAATTGTTATCAGAAATCAACTATGTACTCAAATTTATTGATTCATGTTTCATGAGTAGTGGTTCACAAGAAATCATCTCTCATGAAATATGGGTCAATGAATTTGACTCAAAAACTGGTTAAATCTTGATAGCAATATCATAATTTGACACGTTCTGGAAAATATCTCCTACTTACCAAACGAAAAATTATCATCATCTCTAACAAAGTAGGACATAATTTATTTCTCTGTTATGAAGCAACAAATCTTTTCTACACTACTTTATTCTTATTTTCATGCATGTATAACATGCAAATATTTTGTAAACAACACCTATTGTAGTTGCCACATTTTTAGTCACCTCTACAGTTACATTTTGAAGTGTCCATTTAATTGTGGTGTTGTGAAAGTATTAAACATTTTATTTAATTTCTTTCCAGAAACAAGTTGTAATTATGCAAAATCCTAGTGCAATACATTATACGATTTTATGGTCAAATGGTATTTATATAATTTATTATATAACTATTATATAATTATGTTTTGAGCATATTTTCCATATTTGTATATGTTTGAGATCAAAAAGATTTTAAATAGAGCTCAAGAATATACTTACATTTCTAATATGTAAACATAACAAAGTATTTTTATATATAATTCAGTTATAAATAATATAAATACATTTATTTGATGAAAAAAAATTATCTTTGTATTGTGTAGTAAATATATGTTTAATTGATTAATACATAATTATGTATTTGATTAATTAATTATTATTTTTTAATATTCTAATTTGTGATATGGATGTTTAAATATTTTATTGTCATAAGCATAATTTATTTAAATAAATAATTTTTAAATATAGTTATAACCTTGACTCTTCAATTTAAAATTGGAAGTAATTTGTTCTTATATTCAAATTAAAATGTAAATATCTATCTAAAATAGAAATAAATATTACAAATTTTAGACTTACTTTGTGCATAATGCTATATTGCGAAAACAAATGAGAATAAGACCCTCAACACTATATTCTTGGGCCTGTGACACTCCCCCAAGTATACGTTTACATAAAAGGAACTAACAACACAAAAATAAAGAAATGTAGTGCTAAATTAGTAAGTGTATACTTGGTTTCATACAAGTAGTTTTATGTATAATAATTATCATAAGAAGAAACATATTTTTCCTATGTATTGTTGGTTTTGGGTCTTTATTATTACATCTGTGAAAATGAATATTGCAATTCGTTGAATTACTTTGTGCATAATGCTTTGGTGCCAAACAATGAAGATGAAAGCCTCAATATTGGATTGTTGGGTCTTTGACACTCCTCTAAGTATATCATTACATGAAGACATAACGAGAACAAAAATAATAGAAATATAGTGCTAGATTAGTAACCATACACTTGGTTTCATATAATTATTTGTGAAGCATAATATTTATCATAAGAAGTAATAATTATTTTCATATGTATTCTCAGTGTTGGGTTTTTGTTATTATAATGGTAAAAAATACATACCTTGCAATCCTTTACTTTGGACTCACTTGAATCAAGTTATCCTTAGTGCAATGACTAGTGTATATATGGTATGTTTTGGCACAAAAGTTGAAAAATAATTTGAACATGACTTGATTCTATATACACAAATCTCTAAGGGTTGTTCCTAATTCTTTGTTTATCCATTCATTATCTAAGGTTATATATATACACAAAACTAAATTATTTTAGCTATACACCTATATATATATAGGTGTATAGCTAAAATAGTTTAGTTTTGTGAGTGCATAAACGATCCTCAAACTTGTTGAATTAAATTTGAATCTTGGCCTTGAGTTGGCTCTCTCTAGCTAGCAACTTTTAGTTAACTTGAGCATTAAAATTGTGAATTTATGTGCTAGAGTGTTGTATTTAAGGAAAAGACCTAATTCATTATTCATTGACCAATAGATCAATTTCAAAGCAATCAAGATTTATGTGTAGCATCATAAACTATTAATATTGCACCATCAATTGACATAAGAACCTTAGCTATGCATTACATGTTTTCTTACTATGCTTGATCATTTTTTTATACCACTGACTTGAACCTAAGAAGGTTTTTACCCAAGGAGAGCTCTATAATCTCTTAAGGATTTAGTTAATAAACTTGGTGGGTGCCAAAACTACTGCTCCATAATCATATAACACAATTCTCCTTTCAAGCCTAGGGGTTGTCATCATAAAATCAAGAATAAGATTCATTCATATATAATAAAGGCTTAAAGATCAATTGATGAGAGTAGGTTATCTCTTCTATATTTCAAGCTCAACTTAGACTTAGGAGGGTGTTACAAGGGGTATACCCTAATAGGTATCCAAATCAAAAAAAATGAAAAACCAAAATTAACAATGGTTAAACCCAATTACACATGTTTAACCCAAAATTTTATTACTAAATCAAGCAAGAGTAGTTGTATATAACCCCTATATAGTTGATTAAAAATTCCATGAATAATCCACATGAAATGAGTTCATTCAAGGTTCTTATAAAATGTTTTGCTAGTTAAATCACAATATTATGAATGTGCAACATTGACTTCTATTCTTAAAATAGTAGTTGATATTTTTATTTGTTTTAAAGTGTTTGAGATTAGCCATGTGAGTCAATGGGTGGTGCCTATCCATTGGGTACAAAGTCATAGTTATGAAACTAAATAACAAATTGGAAAGATGAGGAACAATAGTTATGCATCCAAATAAACCAAAATGATAACATCAATAGATAGAACATACTTAATAAGCTATAAACACACTACATACATCTATTTGAAGCATACAAAATTCCATTAAAATGATCTCATAAATTTTCCAAAATTATAGTTCAATCACACCAATAAATATGGTAAGATAATCTATAACAAAGAAGAGCTCTATAAACATCTATACGCATTAATGGAGACATTCAAATATATGCCATTTTTTACATTCATATATCTGTGAAAAAATATAAAATACTATTTAGAATGATCTAGATTGATAAAAATTCCCCCTAGAAGCTTGAAGCACATTCATAGGCATCTAGGAGCAACACAACAACTAACTCCTTCAAAATAATCAAAAAAATAAATATAATGTATTCTATAATATCCTAGTTGTGATTTTCTATAGGAAGATCTATTTTTATGTCATTACAAGGGATTGGTGGATTATTTAGCAACATAGCCTTAATAGAGGTGTTTTGGGAGATCACTCGTCCTCCAAACTGCTTAACTAAGGCTTCAACCAATGTGTCTGGTACTACTAGAGAAGCATCCTAAGTCAGAGTTTCTTCTACCCATGGATTTTAGATCATACTATCAGATTATGTACTCCTGTTACCATTTTCTAGCACCTATAAATCTGGTAGTCTAGCATTACGTTCAACTGCACTAAACCTTCCATACCATTGCCACAAGTTGGTACCTTTAAAGGGAAGAAAAAATGCCTTTTCCAATTGGACATATGTCAGGTCTTGATCTCCTCATGCAATTTTTGGAGGACTTTCCTCTGAAGCCCCAATATTATTTAATGTCACCTCTTTAACCATTGGAGCAATCTCTAGAAACAAGATAAAATCATCCTTGGGAAGGATTATTTTATCAACTAATATGCTATCTTGATCCTCACAGGAATCTACAATATTTTATAGCTTGATACAAACATTTTGTGTTCAGGTGAGTCTTTCAATGACACAAATGACATTTTGTTTGCAGCCCTTTGAGAAAGATTTAATGTTGCTAGGTCCCACTCCTAGAATGAATTTGGAAAGTATGTTGAAGAGGCCTAGTAGTGTCTAATAAAACATAGAACCTGGTCAAAGCTTCATTGTTATCAAAACAAGCTCAATCAAGCTTCATAAAGATACCCATTTGATTATCCATGATTTCTACTATTTGGAGAACTCTGAATTAAAGTGGAAGTGTTGGTTGTTGCACCAAAAATGGTAAAAACCTTGTCACTATGGATGAAGGGTTGAATTTGGGGACCCAAGGTTGAATATATAGTCTCACACTTTGCAAAAACTGCTTCTTTACTTTGAAGACTACATCCTTGTTTTGCTTCAAGGAAAAAAATGCAATATAAAACCCTTTACCCTTATCTATGTAGTGAACTTCATTAGATCCCATCCAATGGTCCTCAATCCATTTAGTCAAGATATTTTTAGTAGGGTTAAGATTCCAAAACCTACCAACGATAGCTTTTTCACGAAGTTCCTTGATTTGAGAGTTAAGGTGTTCTTCCAGGAATGTCTCTTGGATAATACCTTTTGGTCTTTTGTTGCTTTCTTGGGCCCTCATGTGTTTCTTATCTAACAAGATCACATCCTTTCATTGTAGCTGAGGACTCAAATTGGTGTTGATTTGTTGATGGTTGGCACTTGAGTTGTTCTTATTATTTCACCTGATAAGTTTCTTATTGGGTCTTTGAAACCATGGTTTCCTTGGCAAAGGAAGGTTAAAGGGGGCACCAGATGGATTTGGTTTTGGGATGGATATGTTAGGAAAAGTCACATTCCAACGTTTCCCACCTTCCAATGCCTTCGAAAAAGTGCTTTATGGGCCCTCAATTTTTCTACTGAAGTGAATGTTGATGATAGAATATAAGATTTTTCCAAACTACAAAACCATTCTCATTGTTTCATTCTAAGAGAACTTAAATGAATAATAATTGTTACTTTAGATGATTGTTTGATTGGGGGTTGTTCTCAGTGAACTCACATCCTTTTGACTAATTTTGATGGCCTTTAATAGGGTACTTCCGTTATCAAAAGCACATAAAAATCTTGGGAATCCATCAAGCTATGGTTTTTGGGGAATGATAATGATTTTTGCAAGGGTCTATCTATTAACCAATTATCTATATTTGGTGGTCTTATGTTATTTATTATCAAGATCAACCCGTTGCTAATATTCCTTTGGTTAATGCTTTAAAATTATTTCACAAAAGTATCAAGAATCTTCTTGACCTCTTCTCTAATGCTACTAGGAGATTTTATTCTTAGCCTAAGGAAAAATTGAAGTATAGGATTTCTAGTAATATTTTTTAGTTATTTCAAACCATTATTTATTCTATTCCTTCTCATATGATTCAAAAAATTGGGATGAGAAGTGTCTATTCTTTGTGGAAAGATAAAAAAGTGGTATTCATATATATCATTTTGTATCTACAAACCACATAAGGGATATTCCCTTCTCTACACCAATATATGTTTTCAAAGTTAAATCATTGATTGTTTATTCAATCTTATTTTGGCACTTGGTAATGTAGATTTCAAACTCTTTCGCCAACTATCCTTCAGATGAAACTTCCCCACTTTTCTTGGTGTATTATCTACTAAGGGACCTCCTTGTAGGTACTAGGTTGATATAGTTGGCTATTATCAATCCCCATCCAATGTATGGACAACAAGACACTTTCAAGCCCTTTTCTATTATTTTTCTTAAAATTATGCTCCTAAAACTAAATTCTTTTTTTTTTATGTATTTCAAGGCTAAGAACTTGTTATGGCATATAATTCTAATAGGAGATTGGCTTCAAATTCCCACTAAGTTTTCCTAAATTTGGCATGTTTTCAACGTGAAAATTATTTTAAGTTTCCACTTGGGGTTATTTCAAGAATAATGATTTTAGATGAAGTATGGATAGTTGTGGGATTCATTCATTATTTTATTGAAATAGTTAATAAAATTAAAGATACAAAATCTTGAAATGGAGTTTTATTTTCACTCAACCTTAAATTTCTTGTGTTAAGTTGGTTATGAATGAAAAATTCATTTATGTGATTCTTTTGCCTAGCTTTCAGGGAAAAATATATATTATAATAATCTATGTATAAGATTTTTTTATTATATTGGCAATATTTCCTCTATGAGAAGTTAACTTTTTGAATCAATGACTAATAGCTTACAATAAGGATGCAAAAGAACTAAACCCATCTTGGTTTGATATTATGATAGTCTTGTTCAAATATTTTTTAGCAACCAATTGTGTATGTGTTGCCATTATTTTATGGTTTATGTGTTGATTTATGTTTTTTCTAAACATAATCACATGTTCATGAAATTCGTTTATGCTTTATTGTTGATAGCCACTCATCCTTTATGGATAGTGCCCATGACATACAAGCTAATAGTACAACAAGATATGCCATCTTTCAAAAGATACCACCATATGTTTAGAGTGCATAACTAAAGTTCCATCGAGTGGCTTGTGTGGCATAGATAAGGACCTACACGCTTCAAAACTTTTGTTGCTATCTACTTTTCATGTGCCACTATTCAATGGAAGACATAACTATATAATAGATCCATCAACTGCATTATGTGTATGTATACTTCCACTTATACTTAGTCATTATCCTACTCGTCTAACCCATCAATATTGTCTACTAATACCAAGCCTTTATCTATATGCCAATCCAAAATTGATCCACGTCAAACTTTCACATAGATAGTAACTTCATTTTTAATATATATATCTCTAATAATATTATTCTTTCAACATTATATAGTTAAGACATAATGGCTAACTATTGTAGCCGATTCTCATCCATTGTCTACCGCATGGGAGTCTCAAATCAATACCATAGATACGAAATAGGCAACAAGACAAAGCCCTCGTAGTAGGCAGACTTTTCAAAATTGAACAGCTTTGAAAGCAAACGTTCCATCTTTCCTAATCAGATTTAAATGTGGGTGAATGGAAGCCTTTCAAAACTAAGATATTTTCTCCACAATCTTGGAAAATTTGTTTCCACTCCTCTTTCCCATTTCCCACACGGCACGTCCATAAGAGTACAAACACTGGTATAACATACTTTCCACACAATGTCCTGAGGAATAATGTTGAAACAGTCAATTTACAATAATTTATACACGCACTGCATTCGTCCACTTACAATTGGAATTGCACATGAGAACAAAATAGATTTCATATATTTGGACTATACATTTCAAGTGGTCACTTTTTGTATTTGTAATCCATCTAATAATTTAACTTTTGAAATATGCTCAATATAGAATAATTTTAAAAATTCAAAGGGAAAAAAAATAAATTTACTACTTTTTTTCAAGAAGCTTGGCGCATTAATATGCAAGCTTGGTGTAGAATTTTAGACACATTGAAAAGTTTATTATAGGGTAAAAATCAAATAATGGACTAATGGATCTTAATGTTATTTTTTTTTAAAATTATATGGAAGATTCTATAAAATAGAAAGATGATGAAATGTTGCAGTTGCATACTGTTAAATTATAGTTTTAATATTAAGAAAAATTCATGTTGGTTAATTGAATATGGTGGAGATTTAATGGTGGTTAATAGAAGATGGTGTTCAAATTATTAGAATACTTAAAAGCTTGAAGTTGCTATTATTAATTGGCTTGTGAGCATATATGAAAAATGTGGAAATATTCATTACATACAAATTGTTCAATGAAATGAATGTTTGCAATTAAAACTTGCACCATCTTCTATTAACCAACATGGATTTTAATTTATAAAATATCCACATCACACATTAGCAATTTATCAAACGTCCACTATAAGATAATGATTTTTAATGATATTCTATAGATTCTTACTCAACGTGCATTAAAACCCACTCTACATCCACACAAAAACTGCATACCTACTTGCAACAAATAGTCATATCAATGTGATTGCATAAATTGGTAACACGATAAGAAATATAAATCAGATGTAAATGAAACTTTATTGAAACTAATAACAATTCACAAAAAGGTAGCAATCTTTGAAAAGATATGTGAAACTATCATACTCTACAAATTTGTGATGGGTTTGGAAGTACCTTCCTTATTTACACAGTTCATGCTATATGGTTGAAGATGAGGTTTGTTGGCATTGGTTGCCATTGATGTCAATAGTTGGAGATATTTTTGTATATGTTGACGACATTATCTTTGGTGGAGATAATGATATGTGTGGGAGCTTTGCTGAAGAGATGCAAAAAGAACTGTTTGAGATGTCTATGATTGGTGAGTTGTCTTTCTTCCTTGGGCTTCAAGTTGTTCAACAAGATGATGCTATATTTATTTCTCATGCTAAGTATGTTAGGGAGATGTTGAAGAAGTTTTTCATGGAGGATTCCAAACCGGTAAACACTCCTATGGTCACCGGTTGTCACTTGAGCAAGACTAATGAGCCTCTTGAGGTTGATCAAACTCTATATAAGTCTACGATTGGAGGATTATTGTACTTGATTGCTACTAGACTTGATATTGTGCATTCAGTATGTTTGGTTGCTAGATTTCAAGCTAATCCTAAGAAAAATTGTGAGAATGAAGTAAAAATAATATTCAAATATTTGAAGGGAACTCCAAATTTTGGTTTATGGTATAAGAAAGATGATAAATTTTCTTTGAATTCTTATACTAATGTTGATTGGGTAGGATGTGTGGATGATTAGAGAAGTACCAGTGGAAGTGCATTTTTTTTGGGAGATAGACTAGTCTTTTAGTTTAGTAAGAAGTAGGTCTCAATTTCCTTATCCACAACATAAGCTAAGTATATTTCTGCAACATCTTGCTACACCCAAGTGCTTTGGATGAAGTAGACTTTGAAGGATGTGATGTAGGGGCATCGTTCCCCATCCTTTTTGCAATTTTTGGTTTCCTTATCGTTGATTTCTAATTCCTCCTTATTGGACATGTTGTTTGGGAATCTCTTCTTAACTAATTAGTTTCTTGTCCCCAAATTAGTTTTAGAAATTTATGTACATTGAGCATTCCCATGAAGAAGGAAGGGGGAAAATGGTGTGGAATGGTGGAGAAGGAGGAGGAAGGTAGTTGTGAATTATTCTTTCTAATGGAGAAAGAGAGAAAACAAAGAATCAAGACAATTTTTGGGGTGGAGATTTTTTACCAAGGAAGGAGAAATCGATGGTTGGTGAGCAACCATTCTTTGTGCATCAAGAAAAGAAAATAACAAGAAGGCTTAGCAATAAATATAGTTTTTATTGAAGCTTTTTTCATTGAAGGGGGTGGTTATTGAGAAAAGTTGAGCAAAGAAGAAGGCATCAAAAAATAATTTTGTGTGGAAGTTTGTTGCGTGTGAAAAGTTTTGGAGAGAAAATTGATTGCGGAGGAGTCATCCAAACACAAAGGAAACTGATTCATTGGTGAATCAACTCACAGTAATCAATTTTATGCTTGATCAAAGCAAATTTGAAACCTTGGTGTCTTTATTTGGCACAATGGAGTTTTTTTCCATGTTATGTTTCTTATTAACATGGTTTTCTATTATGTGTGGTGAGGGAAG
This sequence comes from Sequoia sempervirens, assembly GCA_007258455.2. NCBI lineage: Eukaryota > Viridiplantae > Streptophyta > Pinopsida > Cupressales > Cupressaceae > Sequoia > Sequoia sempervirens. The sequence goes on along the minus strand of VDFB02000008.1, from coordinate 278,027,151 downwards.
TGTTCGGTCAGGTTGTTGTTGCATTAGGAAAAGCTCATCAATTAGAAGAGCATTTTTTAGCATATTTTTTTGAACTCATCATTATCTATTATTTAATTATGCAATGTGGTCAAGTTTATTGTAATCCTCTTGTAATCAGAGTGATTAATTGGTCATATGCACTCTATTTGCTAGTATCTTCTATGGAAACTTCCTATCAATAATTGCATAGTTTTTCACTAATTAAACAGTTGATTTGTCATTATCTAGATATCAGAGCCACAATAAATTGGGAGTTTCAGGAATAGGAAGAATACCACCAAGAAGGATGAGAAGAGGAGGTGCTTGAGGTGGTCGTCAACGAGGCCATAAAGAAGGAATTTTGGAGATGTTAAAGAACTTATCGACAAGGTTGGATGCCATCAAACGAGCATAACGAAGGGGAATCATTGTTGATGATGTGAGTGAAGTTGCAGAAGAAGAACAACCACAAGCTGAGGATGAAGCTCAAGAAGAATCAAAAGGATTGGAAGAAATATTGATCAAAGTAGTGATGAATGTGGGAGCCAAACCAAGAATAGAGGTCCCCATGTATTCTAGAAGCTTGAATGGAGAAGAGCTCATTGACTGAATCAATGATTTGGACAAATATTTTGAGTATGAAGGATTTGTAGAAGAAAGAAAAGTGAAGTTTTCTTGTAAAAGGATTAAAGGCCACGTGAAAATGTGGTGGGACTCTGTGCAATCTAAAATACAAAAGAGAAACAAGGAAAAGATAACCTCATGGGATCAAATGGTGGCCAAATTGAAGATGAAGTTCCTTCTGGAAGACTATCAAACCAAATTTTCAGAAGATTACAAAATCTCAAGCAAAAGGATATGTCAGTAAAATAATATATGGAAGAACTTTATAAGTTGGTGATTCGGTCAGGCCATAGTAAAGAGGATTTGGAAAAGGTGGAAAGATATCTGAATGGGTTAAAATATAATTCACAATATGAGCTAATTCTCGTGTCTCCAAGAGCTCTTGAGGAGGCCTATCAATTTTCCATTAAGGAAAAAGAGAAGCTCATGAGGAAGCAAAATCAAAAAGGATTAGGTAGAGGACAAGGCTTTGGGGAAAAAGGATAGTAGCACCATCAAGATGAAGGGGCTAGTAGTTCTATTATCCCAATTAATCAAGAAAGTGGGGGCTATAAAAAAAAGGAGGAATATCTATTGGTAGAGGTGGTTATCAAGGAAGAGGAAGAGGTTTTTCTGGTAAATGTTTCAAATGCAATCAATATGTTGGTCATAAGAGTTGGGAGTGTCCAAAATTCTTAGGAGAAGTTCACACAAGAACATAAAGGATAAATTAGATCATGCAAGCATATCAAGAAAGTATGGGATCACCTGCTCATCACACTGAGGAACTATAGTCTAGAGAGTATTTGTTGTTCAAGCAAGTGTTATTAAAACCACCTAAGGAGAATCATGAACCTATACAAAGGAAAGCTCTATTCAAGATGAAATGAAAAGATAAAGGTAAGTGTTGCAAGCTTATTATAGATAGTGGTAGTATTGATAATATTCTTGATGTTGAAATGGTGGATAAAATAGGTCTTAGGAGAACTAAACATCCTACATCGTACAAGGTTTTTTAGTTACAAAAACATCATTAGTTGTTGGTGGATGAGCAAGCTTTGGTTGAATTTCAAATAGGAAGTTATAAGGATAGTGTTGTGTGTGATATCATGCCTATGGATCTATGTCATGTGCTACTTAGTAGACCTTGGAAGTTTGACTGAAATGTCACACATGATGGGTGAAATAAAACCTACACTTTTGAGAAGGATGGACTCAAACATACATTGTTACCTTTGCACAAACCAAAAGAGGATAGTCATAACACCAATAGTAAAGTGATGTTAATAAGAAGAAAAGAGTTTATAAATGGAAGGGAGTCTAAGGAAGTCACAGCAGTAATTAAGGAGGTGAACCTTCATTTTCCTCAATGTTGCATGAGTGGAAATAATGTTGATTTGCAGGTAGGACAGCCAACAACATGTGTTGACACAGATGACTGTGAAGTTGAGGCAACTATCAGTCTTATGAAGGATGTAGAGATATAGGAAAGTTCAAACTAGTAGTTCCAAGATGAATACATGGGCAAGCATCTACATGGAAAAAGTATGGAGATAACAAAAGAGAATGTGGAAGATGACATGTCTCTTCAAATTGAGGTCGTTGAGAAAGACTAGCTTGTATTGACAAGAGGCAAGAGAAATAGTGTAGTTACCAATGGTGAGGTAATACCTCAATTTTGAAACCCCTTGAATATAGTTCAAGATGACTTTCATGATTATGAAATGATTACAATGGAGAGGTATGTGGAAAAAGAACAACATGGAGCAGTAGAGGAGACAAGACACATTTTAAACACCATCATTAATTTCATGATTTTTGTTCAAACTAATGCTGGTGCGGATTATTGTTTGGGGGAAATGCAAAAATAATGGGAAAGATGCAGCAATGAGAGTGGGAGAAATATGTTATAGATGATGAGATGGGGTGTGGAAATGATCATTTTACTTGAAGAACAATAAGTCAAGAGGGGTTAATTATTTCGATGGTTTGGGATAATATGAAGCCAACTAATGGAACGAGCATGAAGAGCATATGAGGGAAGAGAAGTTTGATGTATGGAGAAACTATTCCCACCAAATGCTAGAATAAAAGAAAGAAGTGATGGTTATAGGTGGTCATTTATAAGCATGAGGGAATATGTTGCAAGTGTCGAGAATTTGGAAGGGTATTTGTACTACCCAACTCCCCTTTGTGAGCTATGCTCACTAAAAAATTACTCAAGGAGCCTAATGCAAGGGCATTGTTCCCCATCCTTTTTGTAATTTTTTTAGTTTTCTTATTGTTTGTTTATGGTTCCTCCTTATTGGACATGTTGCTTGGGAATCTCTTCTTAACCAATCATTTTCTTGTCCCCAAATAATTTTTAGATAGTTATGTACGTTGAGCACTCTCGTGAAGAATGAAGGAGAAAAATAGTGTGGAATAGTGGAGGAAGGTAGTTGTGAATTGTTCTTGGAAACAAAGAAAGAGAGAAAATAATGAATAGAGATAGTTCTTGAGGTGGAGATTTTTTTCCAGGGAAGGTGAAATTGATGGTTGTTGAACATCTATTCTTTGGGCATCAAGAAAAGAAGAGAACAAGAAGGTTGGGAGATCAATATAGTTTTGATTGAGGCTTCTTCCAATGAAGTGGACTGTTATTGGGAAAATTTGAGCCAAGAAGAAGGCATCAAAAAACTATTTTGTGTGGAATTTTTCTACCTATGTAAAGTCTTGGAGAGTAGACCAATTGGGGAGGAGTCGACCAAACACAAAGGAAATCAATTCCTTGGTGAATGACTCATTGTAATTAGTTTTATGCTTGCTCAATGCAAATTTGAAACCTTGGTGTGTCTATTTGTCTCTATGGAGTTTTTTTTTCATATTTTGTTTCTTATTATCTTGGTTTCCTATTACATGTGGTGAGCGAAGTGTTCAGTTAGGTTGTTGTCACCTTAGGCAAAGCTCATCAATTAGAAGAGAATTCTATAGCATGTGTTTTTCTGTTCATCATTATCTTCTATTTAATTATGCAATGTGGTTGTTTATTATAATCCTCTTGTAATCAAAGTGACTAATTGGCCATATGCACTCTATTTTCCAATATCTTCTATCGCAACTTCCTATCAATAATTGCATAGTTTTTTAGTAGTTAAATAGTTTATTTGCCATTAGGATGTAAAGGTGGTTTATAATGAACCCATTCCCATATTACATGACAATACTCTTGCAATAAATATTTCCAAGAATATGGTGATGCATTCAAGAACCAAACACATCTCTATCTAGTATCACTTTCTAATGGAAAAGGATGTAGAATAAGAAGTCAAATTGGAGTATGTGCCTACTAAGGATTAGATTGCAAATATATTCACTAAGGCACTTTCAAAGGATAATTTTGAGTATCTATAGTGGAAGTTAAGGGTTATTGCCCCTCCTTTTTCCAACTAGATGCATAGATGGTGTGTCTATCTAGGGGGAGAAATTCATGTCATATCCTTTTCTCTTGGATTGACGTGTGCTACCTCTCATGGGGAGTAGATAGTTGGATGGTTGTTGTTGATAGGGGGAGCATGTATAGTTGTTTGGAAATGAAGAAGTGTTGGTCAAAGGGGTAGAATGTGTTGATGATTTAAATGAAGATCTTTTTTTTCCTTTGTCCTTGATGTCGAAGAGGGAGAATGTGTAGGTGTGTGTTTCCATCAATGCCAAAGGGGGATATTCTTGGCATTGGTTTTCATTGATTTCAATACTTGCGGAGATTGTTGCATATCTCTATGATATATTTTTTTTGCATTGGTTTCCATTGATGTCAACACTCAGTTTGGGTTTTCATTGATGCTTGTCTCTACACTTAGTTTGCGCTATCATTGGTGCTCATATTTGTATGTTGTTGATACACTATGATGATATGTTCATGGTTAGATGCCATGTCTTTAAGGTTTTTGATGTTCATGGTTGGATGTCATGCCTTGTTTGATGACAAGTAAATATGTATTGAGTATATTTGCTATCAACAAAGATGATATCATGATGATATATTAAGATAAGGATTAGAAGCATTAAGATGATGATTAGAAGTAATGCTAAAGTTGGAGAGATGTTTTTGATGATCTCTAGTGTGGTGTACTCTCTCTCTTGTTGTTCCTAAGGAAGTATGTGTTGCTACAAGAAAGTTTTGGTCTCTACAAGTTGATGAAAGTTTTTGCTATAAGAAATTGCTTTGAGGACTGTTTGGGAGAATGCTCCACATTCCTCCATGTTTGAAGATATGGTCTTGTAGTCTGGGATTTAGTGTTTATGTTTTGTGGATGTTTCTCTCCTATCTTTTCAAGTCACTAGTGTTGCCGAGGAGGTTTCTAGTAATTGCAATGGGTTAGTAGTTTTCTTGGTTGTCTAGACTAGTCCAAAAAAAATTCTACATTTCTCTGCATTGATGTTTTGGTTCCTATGGCTTGGTGGACATGCTCTAAGTGTTTATGTAGTTTCTAATTTTAATTTTCAATTGGATTTTATGCCATGTTGGTTTGTCACTTTTCTATCTCATGGTTGTGTATTTTGTGCTTCTATGATGAAGTTTTCTATTTATGTTTGATTTGCAGTTGTTGTTTATGACATGAAAGGGTGAAAGAAGTTTTTGGAAGTTCCATTAGATGTTAATGGAACATCTCTTTTAGATCCACACATCAATGGTTGATCTATTTAGTGTTGGTTCATGTTTGAGTTAGTTTTTTGGGTAACTTGTGAATGTTTGGCCAAGAGGGCTTGTTATCTTTCTCGTGCTATGTGCTTGGGGGTCTACACCAACATTTGAGGTTTTGTTAAGATCGTTTTGGGTCCTAACCTATCTTGTTAAGAACTGCATTGACATAATTCAATTGAAAGTATTTTTTGGGGCTAACTGGTAATGTGTTACATATTTCTTCTACACATTTCTTTTTTTTTGACTTGGGATGTTGTGCACTAGCATGTAAATTATTTGGGATCATATTGAAAGATCTAATAAGTTTTTTTTTTTCTATCTAGATAGGACCACATTATGTCTTTTTGTAGACTTGTTGAGGTTATTGTTTATCTTTTGTTTTGGCTGACCTAACTGATGTTTTGAGAACTTATAGAGGATATAAATGAAAGAAAAAATTTGTTGCAAGTTCTAGAAGTGAGTGGTGGTATGTGAGTATGGAATGATACAGTGAGTTGTGGAAAAGAAAGATCAAATGATCTTTAACACCTTAGTCAATAGAGTGTATTGTCGATATATGTTGTAATTTCTAAATCTTCATGTATTTTTCTATTAGACAATGAGTCTCTTTAGCAAGTCCTTATGATGTGTATCTTTCTTTGGGGTTGTGTGCCTCAATACTACAATCCATTTGTATCTTTCCCTAAGTTTATGTGCCTTATCTTGCAAATCCATTAGGGAGCAATGTGCTTCCTTAAGCAGTGAGCCTTAAAAAAAATTGTAATTATGTAAGCAATGATCTTCCTATATTGTGAGATTTCTCACTGTGATTTTCCTCTTCTTAGGTTTTCCACATTGAAATGAAAGGAAATAGGATGGTATAGGGGAATTTTCCCAAAATAGAAAATTGGATCCAAAGATGGAAAAGGGTGTCCTACTTCTCTCAATTCATTAGGAAATGAGATCCACACAATGGAATGACAATCAAACCTTAGGTGAACCAAATCAAGGTGTGAATCTTCAAATTTCCATTTTTGCTAGGACGGCGTCTAGGCCAAATAACACTTTGGGAGAAAGATTTAAAATAGAAAAACAACTCCAAATTTAGATCTATAAAGTATATTAAAGAGATTTAACATAAAACAAAAGGAAACAATAAACTTTCTGGAGAATTTGAAGGTACTAAATGCTATGCACCCATCAAAAAATGATTTTTTGCAACTTTAATAGGGACAAATTCACCCTATGATGAATGGGTCTTGGAAGGCTTTTCAAGAAAACTCTAAATCTGAAATTGAAGCTTAGGAACTGTGAAAAATTGTTGTCCTTGCAACCTTAACAGGGACTCATTTTCCCTATGGAAAATGGGTCTTGGTAGAATTTTCCAAAAAACTCTAAATCTGAAATTGAAGCTCTAGACCTACAATTCCTTCTTGTATTTGAAATCCCCACTCTCAGATCTGAATTTTTCAAAAATATATTAAAAAAAATTGGTGTTTGTTGGTGGATAGGGTTTTCCTTGGTCAAACCCAAAGTTTGGTACAATTAAACCTTGATGATAAATAGAAATTTGAAACTTGAAATATGTGTGTGATCCTAACCTTAAGTGTGTCTAAGATTAAGATTTCAAATAATACAAAGAAAACCTACTCAAGTGTGTTATATAATAGGATCCCAAATGAAACATGAACAATGAAGAACACCTACCTTAGGAGACCTCAAATCCCCTTAATAAGTCATAAATTTGAATATACCTCTCTTTAGGTTGAATATAAAATGATCATAGAAGATGGCATCACTTTGGAAACAAGTCATTGGACTTGGTTGAATGTCTTGTACTTCTTCCAAAACCTAGAATGCATCGTGATTCTCCATAGACATCTATCATCACTTCTTCAATAATGCTTGATCTTTGATGACAAAATGAGCTTGAAGACATGCAAAAACAATAGAATGTTGCTCCAATACTTCACTTTTGCATGCTCCTTGCTCTTGAATATGAATACTTGTGATCTCATATGAAACTCGTTTCTTGCTAGTGAAAAATGAATGTGAAAATTACATTTATAAGGTTCCTTCTCTAATTTTTCAATTATCAGATCTTGAAAGCTAACATGTGAAATTTGAATTTGAAACCTTAAAATTCTGCCAGAAACATGTTTTAAAGGGGGTTCCTAGGTCTAAGTGAGGACCCATTCACCATAAGTAAAATGGATCCTAGGCCACTTACCTAGGATACACATTTCTTAGTGTTAAACATTATGTTAAATTAGGGTCATAGGTCTAAGTGAGGACCCATTTTCCCTATGGCGAATGGGTCCCAGGTCACTTACCTAGGACACACATCTTCCAATGTTGAGTGTTGTGAAATGGAATTTGATGAGAGTCATTTATATCCCATTTTATGACATATTTTAGCCTATTTTCATATGCCTTCATACCCATTCCCACATTCCATTTCCGTTCCATATCATACCATTTTACCATTTTATGTTGCATATGATTTAATATATATAAGTAATATTTAATTTATTTTTTAGATAAAATATGTGAATAAATAATATCAAATTGTGTTTACTAATATTTCTTCCACTATGTCAAGAAAATATATATATTATAGCATGCATATTTAAGGGTGTAGATCTTCTTGTCACTTTTTGGTTAGAAACTTTTGTGTATTACTTTCTAACTCACAATTTATTTATGTTATATTTTTAAAAGATGATGTCAATCTCCAAGGTGGCCTCAGTTACCTCTTCAGTGCTAAATCTAAATAAGAACAAGAACCTATGAGATTATTGATAAATAAATCTAAATGGAGATGAAATTTCCAGCTATGTAGAGGAAACCAAAAACCTTCTATTTTCATTGCTTATTATAACAAGACAATGTTTAATTTGAGGTTAGCAAACAAATAGAAAAAAGTACACTTGGCTAGGGTTCCATGTTTGTCATTATTATGGTGATTGAAATAGACTAAGGATACTCGTGATGCTAACTCGCTAGAGAAAATATGCAAATCTTCACATCTTCTATTCTTATTTTTTGTTGTAATGAAGTTGTTTTAATCTATGGGTAGCAACACATATTTTTGTTTCTTCTAGTTTGTTGGATGTAGGCCAAAAAAAACTCAATATTTTTATGTAATTAGCAGTTACAAACAATGTATATATATTTATGCATAGTGTAAGGGAACACAAATTTTTGTATCAAACTTTTGATAAATAAAACAATGATTCTTCTAATCAAGGCAACAAAGAAAGGCTCTCATCTCTTCCCACTTGTAAACCATGGAGCAAGGGCCCACTCCCTGGTGAAGCACGGTGACATTTATTTCTTTTTACTGTTAATATTTATGTGCATTATTTATTTTCTATTTGATTTAATTTCAATAGATTTCATAGTTGCATGATTTAATTTCCTGCAACATTTTTTTTCTATGTGTAATTGTCTTATGGTTATAAATACAATCTAGTTTAAAACTGATTTTCATTGGATAGTCATTTTAGCTATTGATGATCTATCAAGGTTGGTGTGTTTATTTGAAGCATAAAGTGTGAGCTATATTCTAGATTTATAAGAGAGCTTATTGTTGTTATTGTGCAGTCCCTGATAGTTCCTATCACACCTTTTGATAGAAAGCAAAAGTAGGAAGATTGAACCAAATTTTCACTCAAGGAATTTATGTTTTTTCTAGCTACATTTCATCCCCACTTAATTCACTTATTTCCTCCCTTAGGTATACTACTACAACACCTCTCATAAGCTTATGATCCTTGGATTGACACTTAGACCAAGTTGAACCTAGTTTATTCTTTGCCCTTGTTTTGGCCTATCAACATTTATGAATGTCGAGTCTTATCCCTTGAAATTTTCATTTAATTAGGATTGGATTTTAATTAAATGGGCCAATTAAGGAAAATTAACCTCAATCAATTAATAAATCCCTAGATTAGTGTGAAAGTGTAAAGGTACATCTTACAACACCAAAAACAAGGCACAATTAAGTCCATTTTAATTAAAAGGGCCCTAAACTTAATGTGAATATGAAAAACATATTACAATGTTCACTAAGGCATAATTAAGTTCATTTTATTAATAGTTATTTCCAAATTAAGTGTGAAAAGGGGATACTTTTTCCTACACTAAATTTAGCCCCCACTTTAGTGGCCATATGATACTACGTGCATATGCAAGCTAAAGGAATTCTAATAAACTTTATAAAAAGGATAATCATATGGATTCATTAGGGAGAATGAAGCCCCCAGTATAGTTACCTACAAAACCACAATGTTAAGGACCGCATCCTGCAACATAGGTTCATTAGCCATATAAAAATCCTCTTATCGAACTTCTATAGAGAATTGAATTTGAGGGTAGATGTATGCCCTTGATTCTACTTGCTTTATGGAGGTGGAATTAGGGTGAATAGGAAACCACATTGAATTACTTAATTCATATCATAGGGTATTTCTAAGTACCATACCACATAGTGATAGAAATTTGATGAGATTGGGAGGAGAATTATGAATCCAATGCAATAAACGACATCAAAAATAGAGTCATCTAGCCCCCTGTATGCTCATTTGAATAGAATTCCCTTAAAGTGAAATAAGCTTTATTTACTAGGGTTTAGTATATGCAAATGAAAATGACACTTTTTACTATCATTTGACATTTACCTTTTTGTGAATTACCTTGGTGTAGAGTGATCTAGGATGTTGAGAAAACAAGCTCACAGGCCTCCCAGACTAGATGTCATTCATGACTAGGTGGCACGAGGCACAATTCAACACATGGTGACTTGGTGAGTGGATTTAGTTATGCTTTTTCTTCATTTTCATGCAATTACTATACTTTTTCATGTGTTTTTTAGTAATTTTTAAGACCTTGGAAAATATTGGCACAAAGCATGCATATTTGTTGCAAAGCATCCATTTCTAGCGCAAAGTGTCCTACCTTGGCACAAAGTGTCCCACTTTGGTGTAAAGTGTCTAGAATTGTCTAAAGTGTCCAAGACCCCTCATCCAAAAATGGCATAATTGTCCACATTGGCCATAGAGAATCCTAGAGCAACTTTCCTATTATTTAATTGATAAATTTAGGATTTATTTTATGTATTTTGCTATTTTAGGTTCCTCCTTGAGCTCGACAGCATCTTAGAGGGAGACAGTTTTGTTTCCTTCGAGGGTCCATCACAAGACTTTTAGAGGTGGAGGTCAGCATTTTACAAGACACAAGATTATTCTAGGTATACCTCATTCCACCTATGAGGTATCATGGTGCCATGTTGATGGCCCTAATAGAGAGGTGGGATGCAGATTTCATGTACCTTCCACCTTCCTACTGGGGAGATGACCATCACCCTCAAGGACATCCAATGCATCTTGTGGTTACCTATCTGAGGCGATGTTGTACACTCAGTAGATGAGCAATCATACAAGAAGATGTGGGATGATATTCTATACTTTTTACAGTGGTCCATTCGATGATAATCTTTCAGTTCATGCATTGAGTTAATATGGCTATGACATGCATGGACACCACTACTTTGGCAGATCATGATCATTACTACAACACTTGCACTAGTACCAAATAGATAAGGCACCAACTTAGATGTTGAACTTGTTCACATCATTCAGGATATCGAGGAGCATAGGATTATTTATGCTTGGGGTCACAGTATGCTGGCTCATCTATACTATGATCTCAGATGGTTTGTATACTAGGAGTTGGACAACATAGTACATTGTATGCTCTTATAGGTATGGTGCTTCGAGCACATCGCATGTACTAGACCCACTAGATTTCCTATTGTAATAGCCATGGGTTACCCATGAGCCTACAACTACGTACTGAGGTGATCATGGAAGGAGGGAGATTTACTTCACTAGAGGATTAGATTTGATTGATTGGATGAGGATGATATCTCTTGGAGATAGTATCTCAAGATTCCATAGTGGATAGATGACAAAAATGAGCTATTTAGGCAGTAGTAGGACTCATTTGTTGTAGGGAGACATGATTACATAGTGAGACCATTTTACTATGATTATGTCATGTGCCAGTTCAGACATATTCAAGTACCACCATGGGCTCAAACAGATATCTACGATCAACACAAAGTGCTCCGAGACCTGGGGACACTCATCATCTTACAATTGAGGATGTGTACATTAGTGTTTCAGAGGACAAGGACCATGATGTTCCCCCAATCTCTGATGTTGATGGCATAGGAACCACTCAAGCCTACAACCAATGGTGGGTTGGAGCACAACCAAATCATTTCTTTCCCATGCACTATCGTGTAGGCCACACTAAACCTCTTCTACACTAAATCATTTGACTGCAAAATCCAAAAAAACCTGTCTAACAAAATATGTATAATTTGATGTATCATCGGGTGCTTGTAAAATTTGATGTGTAATTTTCAATTTTTTGAAAGTTTATCCCCGACATTCATCAAAATTTTGACGAACCTAGGGTTTGTCAAAATGTTGCCTTTCATTTTCGTCGAATTTTTGACAAACATGAAAAATAGAAAAAAATCAAATTGTGGCCGACATAAAGAAAAGTGAGTTCACGCCTGATTTATTATGACGATTTTTTTCTCTACTTGAGATAGTTTGTGGAGAACTATGGATGATTTTCTTGGGAAAAATTAAAAAAAACTCAAGAAGATGTTGCCAGGTTGAGGGTAGTCATTGTATTTTTGCAGAATTGAGTAGTGAAGTCAAATTTGTAGTTCCAAGTTTGAAAATCATATTTTAAAGCAACATCTCATCAGATTTCATTTTTAGAGGTTTAGGGTTTGAGAATTTCATGTCCAAATTTTGTTGTGTGGAATTACCATGAGATCACAACCAAGGAATAGATTCTTGTAACTGCAATTATGTGATCCATAACTCTATTGGTCATGTGGCACAGTTGTGCTATAACAAATACAGGATGCATTCATGTGTGACCCAAGTTTAATGTGGCTATGTTGTGATAGAAATGGAGGCACTCATATAATGTAGTTAATTCAGGTTGTATAATGTAGGTTTCAATCATCATTGGGTGCATTAGGTTGTCTCAAGTTTAACAAGTTAGGATGTAATTATAATATGATGAGTGATTACCTCTTGCTGCAATAAAGAGCCTATAACTTTGGTTGATATGCAGAGTGGTTGTGTTATATCAATTATGTAGTGCATTCAAGCACAACCCATGTTTAATGGGCTATTCTAGAGAGTGATCAAGATTTTCTAAACCTTATGAATGTTACTTGACATATATTTGCATAATCTCAAATTCCTTCAAAGGCTTTTGAAGTATCAATGTATCCTATATAGGGTTTAGAATGATTTCTTTAAATTAAAAAAATTAATAAATGATGTATTTCCTATAATTAGATAATGTGGAGATCTCCTAAATACCCCAACACACTATCCTCTTTGGCACTGTATTCATTAATCCAGCTACTAGGGTTTTGTATGTGACATCTTTAATATCTTCATGACCGTGGCTTTTAAATAGATCTCAGTCTTTGTTTTAATCTTTTTATGGTACATTGAGTTCCATAATCCACCTTCAATCTCTTCTAAGAATGGTGTCTTAAGCTAGACTGCATAGTACTCATATAAAACAAGTCCTTCATACCTACCATTGTTCCAAACCACCACTCACTGCCTTGCTTAAAATGTTGCCTCCATAAGAACAATAGCATGTTTTAAAATCATGGTTGCCAGTGATTGACCATTAAGGTCACCACTTTCATCATGAAGATACAATGAGATTTTTGTCTTCAAACTCAAGGCATTATGCAAGACAACATTGTGAATTGTTTGTTGTGTATGATTTGATTTTCTGCACATTTACTGCTTTGCTAGCTTCCTTTAAAACTGGGTATTGCACCCTCAGCTGCAATCTCAAACAGCTCACTCACTATCACTTGAAGATTCCGTTCAAGAGCATCCTTCTATAAAATCAAACTATGCCCTATAGACTGCCTACATACTACAGGGGACTCATTGTTTCATGGTATTGTAGTTCTTAAGATCCTTCAACCTTATTGACACTACTTCACAGTCCACAAGGTATTATTCACTATTCTCCCATCTTTGATGAGTCTCAAAACACTGCTCAAACATGCAATCCACTACCTCCATTATACATTAATGGCTAAGAGAAACATTGAACCTATGATTACCACTGTTACTTCATTTTGGAAGTCATTCCATTGCATTTGCCTTGTCTAACATACCAAAAGCATTTGAAAAACCCTTAAGGTCAACAAGGGGGTAAGGAAACTCACTGTTAAAATCTCCACTTTACCATGCAAGGTTTGAGCTTTATTATCTTGTCACTGCTCAGCCTTTTTCTAACTATCACATCTCAAGTGACTGCCATTCTTCTTACCATAGATTGCATTTACAAATTTCACTAAGCTACAAAGTGTGCTTATTATTGGCTACAATCTTTAGATTGCAAGATTTTGTTATTACCTACAATGTCTCAATCTTTCTGGTATTGCAACCTCACTAATCCGCTATAGTTATTGTTTATGTTTCTACGGATGCCTAGGGTTTGTACCCTAATCATGCTCTTACCAATTCTTCTGTTTTTTTTTATTAGGGCTCTCTCAATGTTGAGGGCCCTAGGGATAAGCTCATCATAAGAAGTGACACATTGCATCTTTAACTAAAAAGATAAATCCATATTGACATTAGCAATGATGATTCCAACTTGTTGCTCCTTAGGAATGGGTCACTTGCTCTTACCAGCTCGTTACCTCCATTGTTGTAGGAAGTTTGTGATCAAGTTCAATATTCTGATTTTAGGAGTCTTAACGGTTGGAAATCATAGTAAAATAAGAATTTAAAAATTTTTGGAATTAGCATTTTAAAGTGTTTTTTGGGGCCATTAACTTCACACTATCTTCTCTTTTGCAGAGGTGGTTGCATGCCAATTTTTTTTGGTGTAAAATATTGGAATTATTAGATTATGTTACCTGCCTATGAATAAAAATTATTGGAGTGTGAGTTTGGTATTTTTTGAAGATCTAAATAGTCAAACTTGGTAAAGAAAAATCATGTCAGATAATATTAGTTCAGAAAAAAATGAAGAGACACTTGATAGATTGTGGGCTAGATTGAAAAGAAAGCGTGATGGGAAATGTTATTGTCCTTACAATAATTGCAAGGGCTTAAAGACAAAATGACTTTTAATCACAACAGCTGAGAAACATTATAGGCAGCATGGTCACATTGAAGGGGGGCATGATTATCGTCCATTAGTAAGTTGTTCATTATATGTGTTTATATTGATTGAATTTGTAAATTTTTATATTGTTTTAACATTATATATATATATATAATCACTTGATCATGATCATGGTTTATTTGTGTCTATCATTATTATAAAGGTGGGGCACCCTAGGGAAGATGATATGGATTATCACAGCCTGGAGAATGTGGTTTTGCAAGCGGACGAACATGGAGCTATGAATATCGAAGATGAAGTTAATGATCCTATGAAAGAAGATGATCATGCGCCAGAAAACACAGTTGAAGATGATGATACAAATACATTGACCCATGACACATTTAGTAGCAAAGCTGATCATGATGATCAAGATGACTTTGATGATGTTCATGATTTACCTATACTTGAGAAGGCATATGAGCCCCTTTATGAAGGCTCCCAAACAACTCTTCTCTTTGTTGTATTGTTGTTGTTGAACTTGAAGGTTATGAATGGTTTATCAAACATAGCAATCTCACGGATGTTAAGGTATGCCATATATGTCATCTTTTTTCATCTATTTTAATTGTTGTTAGTTCATCACTAGTAAATAAAGGATGAAATATGTACCATTAATATTCTTTATATGAACAAATTATTTTTTGTTGTAGATTGATTGGTGAATTTTTGTTACCACCATCAAATATTTTACCTTGCTCATACCGAGATTTATGTGTCATTATGAAAGATATTGGAATGGAGTATCAAGCAATAGATGCATGTCCCAATGATCATATTATATGTCATAAACAATAGGAATTTGCAACAGAATTCCTAGAATGTCATATCGGTAGATATCGAACATATCAACTAACAAAAAAGGTGTCTTGCAAGGTTCTTCATTATATTCCCATTATTCCACGTATGCAGCAATTATTTAGGTGTGAAAGCTTAGCACAATTGATGGATTACCATGCATGGAATAGAAGTGGAGATGACATTCTTCAAATTTTGCGGATGGTTCGCATTTACTAGGGACATGGAGGAAAAATGGCCACTTTAAAGAAGAACCTCGTAATCTCAGGCTTTCATTGGGAGCAGATGGTGTCAATCCATTTGGAGAGCTAAGATCTATTTACTCAGTGTGGCCTATTTTTGTTATCAACAATAACATTCCTCCATGGATGTCAATAAAGAGGGAGCGCATAATGTTGTCAATGATTGTTCTAGGTATTTGTTTACATCAATTTTCTTTAACTTAGTAGCATCTCATTTGTTTTATTTGTTGCATAATCACTTATATTTTTTTCATTCAATAGTCATGTACATTAATTTATATATTGCAGTAAAATGGTTATAATAATAATGTAATATTTATGTTCATTCAACTAGGTAAGTACCAAAAAGTTAAAGATATGAATGTATATATCGAGCCTCTTATCAACAAGTTACTAAAGTTATGGAATGGCATCACTATGTATGGCGTCTCTAGACCAATAGGACAAAGACAATTTCAATTCCATGCAATGCTTGTATGGACAATTCATGATGCCCCAGGGCTAACACATTTTGTGGTATGTTATAATGTTCGACTACACTTTAACAATATTTAATTTGATGAAGTAGATATCATGAATGTTTTTAAAATAATCTATTCATTATATATAATTATAAAAATTGACATATTTAATCCAATTATATATCATCTTGCAGGTCTTCAAACAAAGGGAAAATTTGCATGTCCAATTTGTGGTCCAAAGATGAAATCTCATTGTTCAACAAGTTTAGGAAAGCAGGTGTTTGATGAGTATAGGCACTTCCTCCATAGAAATCATAAGTATCGAACTACTGAAAAACATCTTTTCAATGGGAAAGAGGAGACTACATCAAAACCATGAAGAATGTCACCTCGCCTATGGAAGTTGGAATATAATAGAATTAATCATCAAGGTTATACATGGGATCAAATTGTTTATCTATCATATATGATATGTTTTGAATTTATATTTTTATATTATGTTGTGTTTACTCATGTTGCAATTGACAATGATTGTTGTTGTTAATTTGTTTAACTTATATGCTTCATGAAGGTCATCAAGGAATTAATGGTCGGCTTCCACATGGATTGAAAAGTTATCCTAGACAATTTAGTAGGTTTCCCTACTATGAGCGTAGCCAAATTGTGCATTTTTTGATACAATGCATATCGGAAAGAATATAACAGAAACGTTATGAAAAATATTGGATGGAAGGAATGACAAAGAAAAAATTGTCAAAATTTGTAGTGACATTCAGGAAGCCAATCATGCAATAAAAAATGTCATTCAATTAAATAGAGATGGAGACCAAATTACTATAAGTGCCCTTCCTTGGTTATTAACGGAGCGACAAAGCAATGCTATAAAAGAAGTCATACAAAAAATTTGATTTCCCACAGGATTTGCTGCGAACATAAACAATATAATAACAAAGAAAGGTGAATTTGGGTCAGGGATGAAAATGCATGATTGGCATACCTTCATTAAGGTAATTATTCTAGTATATTATATACACTTATATAATGCATGTACTTTTCAATGTATTGTGTTTACTACTTTTGGAAAAATAATGAAAAGATCATTTTATAATTGTTGCAGTACGTTCTACCTCTATCTCTCCTAGACAACTTTGACAAAAATGTCAAGCAAGTTATATATGATATTGGAAAATACATGAGGTAAGTAGCGAGATTTGTTCAATTTGTTTTGTTCAATATATCTTATAATTGCCATTTGTTTTACTTGTTATGTAATATACTGTATATTTTTGTTAAATCTCGTTAATATATTTGTGCCTTGAATCACTTGTAGATGGTTGTCATCTAAAGAAATCCATAAAGAAAGATATAAATTATTGGAAGAGAAAAATTCCTTATCTAATGTGTGAAATGCAAAAGTGTCTACCTTCAACATTTTTCAATGCACAAGAACACTACCTCATACACCAAGTTGAGGAGATTGAATTGTGTGGACCTGTACACACAAGGTCAATGTGGATGGTTGAGAGGCACTTGAAATTTTTGAAGGCTTTGGTTAGACAAAGAGCACATCCTGAGGGTTCTATGGTGGAGGGATATATGGTATACCAGACCATGGTGTACATTAGTGAATATCTTCCTAAGTTTGCAGCAAAGATCCATGTAGATAGCATTTGGGATCCCAACTCCATTAACAAATTCGAAGGGGAGTACCTGATGGGGAAAGGTAGATTGAGGAAAGTGAGAGGTAATTATAAGATGGTCATGGAGATTAATTGGAATACATTTTACATATGGTTTTTATGTATATTGTACTTATTTAATTTTTAATCTTCAATATACATCAATTATAAATTAAGGTCATATACTATGGTATTTAACTAATTATACGTCGTTTGTGAATTTCAATTTTTTTTATATAGTTGGTCGAGAGTGGGATGCACTACATTTTTAAGTCGCCAACAATCTTGATTGGATGATGGTATGGATTGAATGACGTCAACAATTTGGTCGTGCATTAACATGGGAAAGTGTGGCTTCATTGGCTAAAGAAGCTCATCGTAATGGAGATTCCAATGTTACACAAAGGGAAATTATTTTAGCATATTGTTTAAGAGATAAATAGGTACATATAAATATATTAACCACCCATATTATTTAATTATTTTCAATTATATTGATGTATATATATGTTGAGATTGTTTTCTTTGCATACATTCGGCCAAGAATAAATATGTTTATCAACTGACGATATTGCAATAATTTTTACATGTTTGACATATTCCAGGTGAAACACCACAAGGCTATGTGGTGCAATGGTCATAAATTTTGAATCAAAATGTTGGATGACATGAAGAAAACTTGTGATTCTGGTATAACTGCAATCTTTCAGGTGACTAATGTTTCATCTATAAGTGACATACATCTAAAAGTCTCAGAAAATTGATACTATGGGATTTTGGATGATATACTTGAGTGTAACTTTAAGTCCTTCAGATTAATTTTGTTCGTCGTCCTATGGTATAGGCTACGATTGAATGAAAATGATCCTGAGAGAACTATTATTGAACATGATAATGGATTTACCATAGTTAATACAAGGTTGATCAGCGAGCTAGAAATGAGCCCTATGTTCTTCCAAGCCAATGTGAGCAAGTATTTTACTCAGAGGTTCCAGGTAAACCAGGTTGGTCATTTGTTGTTAGACATGATTCAAGAGGAAGGTGGTAAAGTATAATGTGGTGGAAGAAGAAGATACCAAAAACTAGAAGATGATGTAGATGATGATCAGGATCAACAATTAGTTGATGATGTCCCTGATGAAGATGTCGAAGAGGAGGAACTAGATCATGATGATGTAGGAGTTAATCTTCATGAAGATGATATCCATGTGGATGATGTCATTATCAAAATTGATATCGATGGCGATGATGATGATATGACCAATCCTTACAATGTCGAATCGGATCGGATGATACTGAGACAAAAGTTGGATGAAGAAGAAGATCAATGACATTGAAATGTATAAGTTATGTGATTATATTATCTATTTGATATTAATTTCTTGATAGAATTATATTTGACTTATGTGGTTACATAATTAATTCATGATGTTTTTAATTTTTATGTCATTACATAATTAATTTAATGATGTACTTTTTAATGTTTGAAAGGTAAAAAAATTAAAAAAATTCAATAGTGATGTTAACAACCTTGAAATTAGTGTGTTTGATCATAAAAGATTAAAAAGTCAGTTGTAGAGGTGGTTGTTCAGTGGTTGACATGTATGTTGGTTCTTTTTACAATGTAACCAGGTTTGTCTTCTAATCTACCTATTGAATTGTCAATTCCAATCGAAGGCAGCTCGAAGGAACTGGACCAACTAATGAGGACTTTAAAAGTCTCCTACACTTCGGGCTCTGCAAGACCCGGGAGGGTGATCCCTTAATGTGTTTACAACCTCTGTACCATTATTATAAACAACATTAACAATAGCAAATGATCTCACTTAATAGCTCAACACGATAAGATAATATCAACTAGAATTGGTTGTTCATAGACAATATCAACTATCTAGAGCGTGAGATAACTAAACGCAATCCATTGTATAAGATAGTCAATGATTTGCAATTTGTAGCAAGCTCTAGGCAAAGACAAACAAATACTGGACTACACTAATAATTACAACTTAGATCAGTGCCATATATCCATTGCAGGAGTCAAATTCATAAGCATCTAGAGGTTTATAACAAATTTAATAAATCACATATAAGATCCCTGACAATATTGCATTACAATTTTATCAGTATGCATTCTAACCCATGACTACTTATCAAATCCTTATACAACACATATCCGCCTATAATCCCATTCAAGTATTTTAATTAATTCCTTGAATTAAAGCTAAAATAGAATCATACACACCACAATAGTGAGATGGATAAAACAACCCTTAGTTATTTCATTCAAAGTTCAGATATGCATGTACAATGGAGAGACATGAGCTCGAATTTTCATTTCAACTCAAATGCTAGTACTGTTATACAACATTAAATCTCTATGAACTCAAAACCTATTACAAAATGACTCAAAACCTAAATTGCATTTCTCTAAAACCATCAGACTTTACAATTTGCTCTACAACTTCACCTAGAATTGACAAAAATTATCTAACTTGCTAACCCGTACTTCTGGCCTTGAAATCCTTCTTATAGAAAATGAAGGAGCAAACAAGCACCGAGCCAAAAAGTACACATGTCACCAGTCAATTGGAGCACCTGGTGATATTCCAAAATTTGTTACAACAGCCACCACCTTGAAAATTATTCTTGTTCATCATATCAGCTGAGGAACGTTGATGCAAAAAATCACAAGAAAACTACACCAAGAAAGCCGTCAACACAAAACTGGAACTATTGCAACCGCAGCATCTGATCTGCCACCTATTAGTAGTTCACTCCTTTTACTCCTCCTCAGTCAAATATTTAGTTACCCAATTATGGTACTCATCATTAGGCAGCCAATCAAAATTAATTACCTCATCCACCTTAGTATTATAAGGTGTGTATTTTACCGCTACCTGATTCGCATCCCTTTCAAAAGATTCCAAAAATGAGCTGGTGCTAATGATTTTTTCCATACAGCTCACCAACAAATCATAGTCTGAGTCATCACAAATTGAATTGATTTGATCATTGATGGCCTCACTTGCTTGATCTTGCCATTGTTGAAATGACCTGATTTTCCCCTGCTCATCAATTATATTAGGTAACAATGTGTTACCCCAATCATTGAAATTCTTCACCATCTCCCTAATCTTCCTACTCAAGTCATTTGGTAAGGTTTGGAAACCTTGCAATGATTTTACTAACACATGAGTAGACTTTAATGATTGGGGCCTATTATTTATATCAAACCTTGAGGCCTTATACATGATATCTATATCACTGGCCCTAGGGATCCAATTTTCAATTATTGGTATCACTACTTCCTGATCCCTATCAATATTCTTTATTGCTGCTAACAACAAAGAATATAAATAATGTATAGATAGCAATTTTCTATCAACCTTTTCATTTAAATGCCTCAAAACAGTAGTAACAATTTCATTTTTCTTTAAGAGAGATCTATCCTGACTTTTCTCTAATGATGCCTACAATTCATCAATTTTTTGCAAGAGTTGCTTCTTTGTAGGATCGACAGAGCACTTTGTTTCTTCTTCAACTTCCTCTAAAGAAAGAGTGAGGACAGGATTATGACTGGGAGATCCTAGTGTGGAAACAATTGGAGAAGTAGGAGGCACTGACCCTGCTGTGGAAGGTAATGTACTGGTTCCTGGAACACTTGATGTCTCCCAAATCTGCTTATACCTAAACCTCTCCACTTCAGTTTGCAACTCAACATTTTTCTGTTGCATCTTGTTGTACTCCTCAATCAAAAGGTTATATTTTTCCATTAAGCTCTTCCTTTCAGCTTCCTCCCTTTCAGCAGTCTTTTGGGCCAATTTGGCCACATTCACAGTCAAATTAGTGGCCTCAGTGGTTGAGATATCTGAAGCTCTTTTTATTATCAATCCTCCCTTGAAATTTGGATTAATATCAGAAACAACTGGTTTTCTCCCTTGTGGGGCCAATTCCCAAATTGCCAGAGTTTCATAGTCCTCAATGAAAGCGAAGTTTTGCAATGCTTCCTTGACCTCTTCTTCAGAGTCTTGAAAGGGATTTTTATACTTCATAATAGAATTAAAGGCTTCTACATCTGCAATGTCCCATTCAGGCAGAATTAATACACCAGCCTAACTCACCAGTTTTCTTCTTTCTTTAGGAGTGATGTTCTTGAATTCTTCCATTAATTCAACTTTTACCTCCTCATCATTCTCTTGGTTTGACCTGTTCGGCCTTAGTTCTCTTCTCTACCTACATTTATCTTGATACTCTTCAAACTTCATCCTCCATACCAATTTTAAGAATACGGGAGTTTTTACAAATGTATTGTCATCTAGAAACTCCTTGCATGCCTCCATTCTTGCATCTTGTACACTTTTACTTTTCATATTTAAATCAGATAAAACTAATTCAGCTGGCCTAGGAGGGAAAGGCATACCAACTTGCATGTCTTGATCAGTAACAATAATCTCATCCATCAGATCCTCCTATGGTTGATCAATTCTTTGCCTCTTAGGGCTTGGCTTGGATGGTGGTGATGAGGGATTGTCTTCCGGTGATGATTCTAAATCAATAATTTTGATTTCCCCAGTCATTTTAAATTTTGGACTTGGTTGTGGAGGCATTTTCATAATCTATTTTCCTTTTTTGTCCACTTCTTCTTCATCATTGCTACTATTCTTTTTCCTCCTATAAATGGGCCACCTTTCTGTAGGCTGGTATGTTGGCCTTGTTTCAATTGGTCTGGCACATTGCTCTTGTACACCCATACTCAATTCTAAATTTACCTTTTTTGTCCTTAATGTGCCCATAATTTCCTTGAAGTTTCCCATCAAAAAATCAATTTTCTTATGGTTGGGACTGAACTCCAACAGTGGATCATATTTCGGATCCATTTCATGCACATCTAGTAGTTTACCATAAGCTATCCATTTCTCCTTGTTCAACTCCTTTCTATTCAAATCAAATTCATTTCTAATCAAGTCTTCAGGGAAATTGAACTCATGCACAAATTTTCCAGCTTTTATTCTTTGTTTTAAAAGAGCAAAGAAACCCTCTGAATCATGTTGCCGCTTTGGTCCACACCTCAAATGGTAATCATCAAAGAAATTATCAAAATGCATTCAGCCTCCCTTTGAAAATACAAAATCAGACACCACTATATAATCTGAGAAAAATGTTCCCTTACCCCTTCTAGTGAGGTTGTCCTCATGAATACAACCTATTTGCCACATAACTTCTACAAATCCCACTCTTGGTGGCACATTGTATGGCAGTATATGAGGGGCTCCCTGAAAAACCATATACTCTCAAGACAGTGCTGACTGGGTATGGGATAATGTCACCCCAGTTATGGTAAACATTCAATTCTGGCTTCCTCTCCTTTGGCCTGAGGAAATCATGTAATTCCTCAGGGATCCTAGGTATATTCACCATTAATCTAGCCCTTAATCTGGAAGCAAAACAATTATCAAATTACACATAACTAGTGCTTTCCTTATTACAAGATAAATCTGTAGCCCATATCTATACTGACAATCTTTCTCCATCAACTGATTGCCTTAATTTCATTCTCTCAAAGAAAAAGTCAGCATTCTTAAACAAAAACATATGCATTAGCATAGAATACCAAAATAATTTAGTGTTGGTATCATTTTTTTGTAGCTTTCACATCCCTTCATGCATCCTCTCATCCAAGAAAGAAGCGAAGTCATAAGTCACAAAGAAGTTAGGGTGTTGTATTTGCACCCCCATGAACATATAAGCAATGGGCATTACCATACCAGGACTGAAACCCAAAATCTAACATAAAGAATAGAAAGTGGCCAGGAAATGGTTTGCAAAACAATTTAATTTGAAAGGTTCCTGGTCACTGGGGCTGATATGAAATTTTGAACCTCCTGCCCTAGCCAGATGAGGTGGAAGCAACCTTGCTCTAAAAAGAGATTTCAGCTTTGCATACTCCTGCTTCATTTCCTCAAGGTTAATAGGAACCAAGTCTTCGCTCGGTTCACTTAAGTCAAAAATATGTTAGACCTCTTCTCTATTAATGCTCAATAGAACCTTTCCATCATTGTCCCTGATTATCCATGTAACAAGGTCATATCTTGCAGCCATTGCCCTAAGCAGGTCTACATCAGGGAATACATTTGGTACCACCAGCTTCCCCATATCATACATCCATCCATTTCAAAAAGGATGAGGCAAATTCCTCTATTTGTACCACAATCTGAACAATTCTAAGCCATTGAGGGGAACCCTAGCATTGGCAATGTTGGAGCAATTATACACTAACCCTTCCCCCAGGATTTTCCCTCGCATTAGGACCAATCCCTTCCTCCTATCATTCATTAACAAGGGAAATTGATCCAAGAAATCATCATACAGGTTTCATTTCAAATATTCAGTATGGCCAAACTGTTGCTTGGGTGGTGCCATCTTGGACAAACTAGGGCTTCTTTACAACATTATAATTCAGATAGCTAGGACTAACTAGAGATAGAAAATTATAGGACAAAACACTGCAATTTCTCACAACTATAATTAAACTATAGCCCTAACACATTCATCAACAAGCTCACAGCACATCTAGCTAATCCTTTCCCAAATTCAAATGCAAAATGATCGAGAGGCACATAAAATAAACTCACGACTTTGTTCACAAAACTCCCAAATTCTTGCTGCAGAAACTCGCAATTCTACCTTTGGCTCTGAAACTGCCCCACGAAATAGTTGAATGCTTTGTGATACAGACCAAGTAGGAAAATTGATTTTATTGTCAATCAAATCATGCCAGCAAGTGTCTCATCCGCCATTAAAGCTCAATTTCGCGTTGCACAAAGGGCTCAACCCATATTTGATGCATATTTAAATTCGAGCCGTCGATTCTTCAACTTGATCAAATCATCGACGGTCACCTTCAAAACAAGCTGAAAAAATTTCCAACACGGCGATAAGGGGCCCACCTTACCATACACTATGAAGGAAGTCCACGTGGCGGTTGCCCGCGATATTGCAATCCTGAAATTTCTGATTGCGCGATGGCGAGCAACCGTTGATCCTAAGCATCAATGATCTCGTTCCTTGAACATAGTCACCGCCCATGTCATTAACCTTCGAGCAGCTTTTCCAGTGAGATTATAACATATCCATCGATTTAGAACATGTGCATCTCAAGAACACTTTAGTAATCTGCCCCTTAATACATTTAAAGTCGGCTAGTGTTTCCTTTACTCTTTAGGCTTCATCGGATGAGACACGTGGCGCCAGCCCGTTATTTCACAATCAACCCAAGCACCATTACAGGATGGTGGGGAATGGCTCAGATCAAATGGAAGTTGGTTAGAGATAGCACAAATTTTATCCCCCAGATAGGACACGTGGCGCCTACCTGTGATTTCGCAATCCTTCAATTCTCAATCACGAGATGGCGGGCACCATTGATATCTGTAGGAAATAGATCAATGGCAGCACTAAATCAACCCTTGCAAAATAAAACATACATTAAAAGGAGAAGTGGGCATTACTAGGCAGACGACAAACAACAACATAAGTTGTTTTAAAAACAATGAAGCACGGGGTTATCCAAGACTTAGGGAAAAATAAAACCCAGAGGAGGAGATAAAATTAAAACAAAGGGGCCTAGCCTAGACGAGCCGATAAGACATAAGTCATTTTAAAACCCTTCAAAAAGGTAATAGCGAAAAAGATCCCAACCCAGGCGTAAAGTAAACATAAGGGTTTTACATATAGGAAAAGCTAAAACCCCAACCTTAGGAATTTTCCAAGACCATGAAAGACTAGAGACATAAGGCAAGGAAATTTCATCCCCTAGAAGGACACATGGCGCCCGCCCGTGATATCGCAATCAGTAAAAATCCTACAGCTTCCAATCACGCGATGGCGGGCAACCATTGATATCCAAAGGAAATTTGATCAACGGTAGTGCAAATTCGATCCCTTCTGCAAAATAAAACATTCATTAAAAAGGACAAGGGGACATCACTAGGCCAATGGTAAACAACGACATAAGTTGTTTTTTAAAATATGAAACACGGGGCCAACCGAGACTTAGGAAATAAAAACCTGTGGAGGAAATAAAGTATTAAAATTAAAGTTGGGTTTTAATTTTAATCCGGTGACGTAACCTTAAGCCATTAACCCTAGTGATCATGTCGCCAACAACTTAGCCAAAGCCTTTCATTAAATACTAACCATGCAATGTGTAGGTTTTTTAGATTCGAAGATATGGGAGAAGATCTCGATCGTACCCTGCCAACTCACAGACCTAAGGTGTTTCCTTGTTATTTGGTGTGAGATCAACAAAAGGCAGATGTGTGTCCTATATGGAATGTGGGGCCCAATCTCCACTATTGAGCTCATAACCCGTGGTTTTAGATCGACAACCAAGATAAAAAGCTAATGTAAATCTTTGTTGTTCCCTACTAGCTCCCAAGAGGAAGATGAAGGTTGGTTAAAAGTCGTGAGGTCAACGAGATTGTGATGTGTAGCTCCAGCCATTTAGTTTGCAAAGTGCATCGGACCTGTCAACATCGTAGTTGGTTTCCGAGATGGATTAATGTTATTGGTCATGATGAAGGTGAATGATGCTTCATTGGATGTCAAACCGAGTTAGCCCGAGATAAACCGTTTGATCTGCCAACTCTTTAGGAGATCAGCGGGAAGTATTCAAAGTTGGAAAACAGCACATGGTGGTCATTTTATCGTACAACTAGTGAAGCATTAATGAATTATTCCTTGCTTGTGTAGTCATGTCGATCTCAATCTGTGTGAAGATGTTGTTGTTGGCAATCATGAAGGGTGATCTGCAGATTCTCATGCAGCTCAAGTTAAATGGTGATAGTACATATGCTGCCAAATTGTCATGTTTGCACATGCATTTTTACTAAGCATTGATGAAGGTTTCCATTACCTCACACAATAAATACAAGAGGAATTAACTACTAATAGTGTCATTCTTGTAGCAGTTAGAACACTTTGTGGGCTGAGTCTAATCAAGTTTGAGTGCTTGTCTGATCAACAAGAGAAAATGAGTAAGTCATTAAGGAGGTATGTTTGTTTGAGCTCACAAAAGCTCGGTCCTACTATTCAGGAAGGTTCTTTGGTTGACAAGCCCAGGCTTGTGCCCACTAGATGCAGTAGAAGGTTGCAATTCCAGGACATTTTTGCTCAACTGGTAGATGACAAAGGCAAGCAGTCAATGTGCTCTATTACTAGTTTCGGTAGGAAAATAAGGTATGGGCATGGCT
The DNA here is from genome assembly GCA_007258455.2 of Sequoia sempervirens. Classification (NCBI taxonomy): domain Eukaryota; kingdom Viridiplantae; phylum Streptophyta; class Pinopsida; order Cupressales; family Cupressaceae; genus Sequoia; species Sequoia sempervirens. The sequence continues at coordinate 278,000,211 of VDFB02000008.1, read as the reverse complement.
CCTCTGGATGCCAACACTCACCCATTGACCTTACGAGCAACACTTCTGATGATGTAACCAAGACCGACTTCGACTACTGTCGGTATTTACCTCGCTTCAATCACGGTCTACCCTCTGATGAGGAAGTGATATCTGTGGTGGCATTGGCTATTAAAACCCCAAGTGGACGGACTAGAACTGTATTGGGAAAGGACAAGAAAGAAGAGGAGGCTGAGGGTCTACCGTATTAGGCAACAACTAGAAGCGGGCGTGTATACCGGGGTTTGAGTGTTGGTAAGGGCAAGGTGGCAAGTAAATAAGAAGTTAATGTGGTGCCTTCGTGGCAATTTGGTTGTTTGGTTTTTTTTTGTGGATAGCGACAAAGGGGATTTTGATGACAATTTATGTTCCTTTTTCTGATGGTAGTTACAACTTTATCTTTCCCCAGTTCATGCACTATGTTTTGTAGATTCAACGTGTGGGAAGTTTTGAAATGAAAGTCAAATGCAATGGAGATTTTGTTCAAATGAAAATTTGTGGTGAAATTACATTTGAGCCCGAAGCTTGTTGCTCCCTTATCATATAAAAGGGAATTCAAGGCTCATTTGTAGGGAGAGAACTGATGAAAGCTCTAGCTAGGTTTTGAGTTGAATATATGGGTAGAAAGATATCTGTCCTCTGATGAAGAAGTGATATCTATGGTTCCATTGGCTATTAAAACCACAAGCGGATGGACTAGAACCATATTGGGCACGGACAAGAAAGAAGAGGAGGTTGAGGTTTCATCTCCTCCTCTAGAAACAACTAGAAGTACGCATGTATATCGGGGTCTGAGTGTTGGTAAGGGCAGGGTGGCGAGTAAATAAGAATTTGTTGTGTGGGATGTAAATTTTTTTGTTGACGATGTTGTTGTTGTTGGTGGTGTTGGTTCTGTGTGTGTGGCACATTTTGATGTCGATTGTGTGCCTTTGTGGAAATTTCATTGCCTAGTTTTTTTGCATAGATAGCGACAAAGGGGCTTTTGATTACAATTTGTGTTCCCTTTTCTGATGGTAGTTACAACTTTAGCTTTCCCCAGTTCATGCACTATGTTTTGCAAATTCAACGTGTGGGAAGTTTTGAAATGAAAGTCAAATGCAATGGAGATTTTGTTCAAATGAAAATTTGTGGTGAAATTACAATTGAGCCTGAAGCTTGTTGATCCCTTGTCATATAAAAGGGAATTCAAGGCTCATTTGTAGGTAGAGAACTGATGAAATCTCTAGCTAGGTTTTGAGTTGAATATATGGGTAGAAAGATAGGAATATAATAGATAACATGTTTTGAGTTTTGGATGAATATATGCAAATTATCTTAAATTGTATGTAGATATGACTTATAAGCATGAATAAACATATAATTCTAATATATTTTCTTCCCTTATGTGGATTTGAGTGAATTTTGAATGAAATGTTAATGATGTTGTCATTCTTCTTTTGAGAATTTGTTCTATTGTGTGTCTATATTTTTTCTTTGATTCAAGAAAATCAATTAAATGCTTAAATGGAGTCATAAGTTTACAATTATTTACAAAGGATTTGATAAGTAGTAATATATCAGAGAATTGAGCTCCATAATGCAAGGTATTATATGAGTAGTCCATTCTATTAAATTCTTGGGTCATTTCTGCTAACGGTAAATGGGTAACTAAATATTTAACTGACGAAGAATAAAAAGAATAATATGTAAATGGGTCACTCACTCACTCCTCTATCTCTCTCCCCTTAACCCTAAACCCTAAAACATTAAACCCTCTACCCTCTACCCTTAACCCTCCCTTCCTTTATCTCTCTCTCTCTCTCTCTCAAGTCTCTCCCTCGTAGCACCACTCCATCTCTAAGGTCTCTCTCTCACTCACTCACTTACTCACTCTATCTCAAGTCTCTCCCTCCTACCCCTTCTCCCTCTCTTAGGTCTTTCTCTCACTCACTCACTCCCCTCTATAAACCCTTAACCCTTAAACCCTCTATGCTCTACCCCATCTATCATCCTACCTCCTCTCTCTCTCAAGTCTCTCCTCCTGCCCCCTCTCCCTCTGTCAGGTCTCTCTCTCTCACTCACTCTCTCTATCTCTCTCCCCTCTACCCTTAACCCTAAACCTTAAACCCTTAACCCTTAAACTCTAAACCCTCTACCCTCTATCTCTCTCCCAGTACTTGTATCATGACCTTGATTCAACCATTGCTTTTCTTTTGTTATGTGTAATAAATACACATAGTCTCCTCATTTTATCTTGATTGGACAACTACCTATCACATATGTGGGTAACCTAACAACTCACATTCCTATGTGATGTGTGACTGTCCAATAGGGTTATGGTGAGAGGGGCTTGACAACAACTTAAAATGCTTCCTCATTGTTTAAAAGATGCATAATTGAACTTGATGCATCTATGAAGCCACTTCCTTTATAAACAGATGATGGATCTTCTTAAGAAGATTGAAGGAAATATCAACACAGTATGTTGCATCTTTTGAATCTATCCTTTCCTGTCCTATCTTATGTTCCTTTCATGTCTTGTCTTATGTTACTAGTCTTTTATGGTATTGGGAAAATCCTAAGGTTGGGGTCTTGTCTTTGACTGAATCCCTCTATCTCTCTCCCCTCTACCCATAACCCTAAACCCTAAACCCTTAACCCTTAAGCTCCAAACCCTTAAACCCTCTATCCTCTACCCTCTCTCTCTCTCTATCTCAAGTCTTTCCCTCCTACCCCCTCTCCCTCTCTTAGGTCTTTATCTATCTCTCACTCACTCCCTCTGTGTGTCTCC
>VDFB02000008.1:277979906-277997323 GCA_007258455.2 Sequoia sempervirens | reverse complement strand
TATTTGGTAGAGGATTTTTTGCATAATCTAAGAGACTATGTTGGTTAAATGTAACTTGGATGATAATCTGAAGTAGAAAGATCTCTTTGTAGCCTATGGTTTGGGTGTTATTGGTGGTCTTTGTGTGACCAAGGTGAGGAATACCTCTATTAAAAAGGTCTTGAGAGATGGCAATTGGGAGCCTCACCCAATTGGGACCCTCAAGATTAATATAGATGGGTCATCTAAGGGGAACTTAGGGCATGTTGACATTAGAGGTGTAGAGAGGGATAGCTCAAGTGAGGCTCTTTTCCTCCTCCAATATATGGGGCAGGAGATGAAAAATCTCATGGAGGCTCAATCTATCCTAGTGCCTCTTGAAAATGCTTGTGAGCTAGGATGGAGGAAGATTATATGTGGGGTAGTGCAACATCATAAATTTTCATCCACATGACAATTTCACACTGTGTTTTTCCTCCCCTTAAGTGCATGGACCTAATTATACACCTAATCTCCTAAATTATGCATTTTGTAGCCCATTTGGACAATTATCAAGAAAAAGCATGTAGAAAACCAATGGAAACATTTAATATTTTTCTCTTGACACTTTACACCCTACAAAATAGGGCTAAGACAATGATGGCCTAGGTGACTTAGTCCCTCAAATTTTCCTCCAATTTTTAATAAGTTGGAGTTGGAATTTTATTATTTTAATTTTAAATGTAAAATGTCAGATATCAGGATTTTATTTTCAAGAAATTAGAATAATTGCACTTGTAAATACCTAGTCATTGCATCATTTGAATCTAACAATAAAAAAGAAAAAAATATTGGAAATTTTGGTGATCAAGAAATTATCAAGTAAAGAGCAATCAAGAGTAGATTTATTGCAGAAATTCAATATCAAAGTACCATTTCAAAGTGTATGTGAGTTTGTTAATGTTTATCTTACCATATTCTTTGTGAGATCTAATCCGCATAGGTCTTCAATAAAATCAAGAAAACAACAATCAAGACTTGAGGAGATGTGCATGAATTTAGTCCTTCAAGGAAGCCATTTTTGAGGAGTAAGTTATAGTCCATTGTTTATTGATCATTCATTTATCATTTAGCCTTTATCCCTCAAAAGGATAATCTCTCTTTCATTAACATTACCATTACAGAGGCAAAAACACCAACACAGGGTTTGACTAAAGCAAGCCCCCTATATGGAACAACCGTTCATCTCTCCTTGAATGTGTAAGTTTCATATTTGAAGGTCTAGAGGGACATTGAAGTTCAATTATTCATTGTTGCATTCAAACCCTACAACTTGACAACATATGGAAACTTAGTTATCTCAGCACCCGATGAAGATTTGACGATAATCACAAATAAAAGAAGGCTTAGAGTAGGCTCCAAAGGACTGTAAAATTAGACTTCATATTGGTCAACCGGGACACAATCACCCTAGGTGACTTAATACTCAAAAATCAGCTCCAGATTTATATGCCAGGTGCATAGTACTATGCTCATTCTATTTTTGAAGTCAAATTTTTTTAATGACTCTCCAAATCTATTATTTTTGTATCAAAATAGTTATTTGCATCATTAGCCTAGTCATTTCATTGAATTTCATTCCAAAATCCATCCCAAGTTTGGTCAGGGGTATGAAGACTCACCTTTTAGGTTCTAAGTCAGTCCAATATCTTGTCCAAATCCATCAAACCCTTGCTACCACAAAATTATAAATGAAATGAGGAAAAGTGCCTAAACCATAGAGTCAAATCCAAAGGGCCAAACTTTTTCTTTGTTTCGTTTTGATGAAACTAACATGTTAGCATTTTAAACTTATGAAATATGAAGCAATTCATCTTAGATCTAGGTTTAGTATTGCATAGTTTTGCATGGTTCATTTAGGAATTCACTTTTGCATCATAAAAGGCATAAAAATTCAAAAATTTGCATATATCATATTGCATTGTAGGTTGCAATAGGGTTAATTTTAGTCACCTTAGGTCAAATATACATTCTAATTACATTTACATTTCTACATTAAGTCATTTAAATCTGAAATCAAAGCTAAAAATTTTTTATCACATTCATTAGGCATTTTGCATATAGCTCAAAAAAGGTGAAAATTTGCATTTTTTTTTTTCAAAAAGGCATCAACATCATAATTTTAATATTTTTGCATATTAGAATCAGTCAATTTTTGCATCTTAGATCTATAAATTACATTTATAATTCTCTTTTATTTCTTGAACATTTTGCAAATTGTTTCACACTAGCATTTTGAATTCAATAATCATAAGTTGAGAAAAATTTAGAAAAATATTCACTATCACATCTACATACACACATAAACAAGAACTTAAAATAGTATTGTACACATTCAAATTTTGAATTTTGCAAAAATATTTTCCAGACATAAGCACCTTGGGTGACCTTGTCCAAGCTACTTTTGTTCATTTTTTTGCGATAGAACCCTTTCAAGATCCTATATCTAGATTTGCTTTCAATTTTTTAGTTGACTGTTACATAACAATTGGAACCTCATTGCAAGCATATTATTGACATAATGTTTTGGTAAAATGTTGACTTCCTTGAAGTCCTTGATTGATTTTTCTTGATGTATGTTTGGAAATGACCCTAATTCAGATGATGAAACTCATATTCCTTCATCTCCCAATGCATATTTTCTTAGAAAAGATATTTTGAGGAAAGAAGAGGAAGTCATGAATGAATTCAGAAACAATAATTTTCCTAATCTTGAGAACAAAGTGGTGCTTTATCCTTCAGCAAAATGGCCTAATTACCTACCAACAATTGGCACCACCCACCATACCACCACTCAAAAAAATTTACACATCACTTAGGGAAACTGAATTATAATCCATCCCTCAACCTAGACATAAGGAGGAACCTATTAACAACAAACATGATGAGCCCTTGCCACCCACTGAGCCTCAATCCTATGAGAAGAAAGTTGCAAAAACATCTATTAGTTTGGAACAATGTTATGGTCAAGGCTTTAGGATCTTGAAAAAGCAAGGATTTGATATAAAGGATGAACATGAAATCCATTTTCTTTTGGAATAAACATCATCCAAATATACCAAAGGCATACGTTACCAATTTCCTCCACCATTACATCAAACATTTTCTACAACATCCAAACCACACAAAGGTCATGAAACTATTAGAAAAGGTTTGTTACTCACTCCACATCCTTTATCTGAGACTCAATATACTTTAGCTACACTTATAAAATTATGATTCATAACATTACCATCCATTAAATAACAAAGACATACTAAATGGAAGAATAAGAACATGTCTTATTGTGCATATCATAGAACATTTGGACACATTGCTGATGAATTATGTGCTCTAAAAATAAATTGGAAGAATTTGATACTTACAATGATAGAATTGATCAAATGATAAACTAAGGTATGTGCACTTTGCTCATTTCCATGTGATAGTTGTAGCCTCACATGATACACATTACCATGCATGAGGGTATAAATTAAGTTTTATGCAATCATATTTCATTTTTCAAGTATTGGTGTGTCATCATTCATTTTTGGCTCATCTTTGTCCCTACACTTGGGGGACAAGGGATCAACACATGTTTACTTTTGAAGACTCAAATGATAGTGCGAAAACATACATATAGGTTTAATTATGGAAGTAGAAATAATATGATTATTGGTAGAAGAAAAATGGATATAAATCATTATGCGCATGGTCCTTCTTGACATCCTGCTATCAACTAATTTTGGGTTGACCCAAACAAAGTTGCCACTTTTCATTTAGAAGAGACAAAATCAAAATTCAATAATTGAAAATTCAAATACTACACAAGAATGTTTCCCCACTTGCTTTCTACATCTTTTATATTAGTGTAAGTTGATGGGTTGCCAACCTATACACCAAGAACTTATAATATTACATCCTTAGTGTATTTAAAATGCACACTAAAATTATTTCATTCTAGCAACAATGTCATTCTATTAGTGCTTGGACTTTTAGCTCCCAAACCCCTTTAAAATGTACACTAAAATTATTTCACTCTAGAAACAATGCCATTCTAGTAGTACTTGTACTATTAGCTCCCAAACCCCTAAAGCCAAGCCATTCTCAACCAAACCTCATTTGACTAGATATTCAACTAGACCTAAGGGGCTTCACTAAAGATATTATAAATAGTATTAAACACAAATGAAGATAGACAAGTGGATAAACCAATGTAGTGTTGACATACACTTAAATCCAAAATATTAAATAGGATTAATTACAAATGAATATAGACAAGTGGATAAACCAATGTAGTTTGACATATACTTAACTCCAAAATATGTCACTAAGACCCACCTATTGCTATAATCTATATCATTCGTATTGCTATAATCTATATTAAGTTGATAAATACACCATTGAAACATTGCAATATGGATATTAGGAAATGATTCTCTAAATATAAGAACTATTATGGCTCACTATGAATATTTCCCTAGACAAATCTCCGAATCATGAAATATATTCAAATTACCTCCTCCTCCTAATCTACTAGTAAAAAAGTTTCCATTTTAAGCGCATTGAGAGTCATTACTTAATATGACCTATGTGTATTCATTGGGTTACATAGTCCAAAGACACCAAGAGGAACAACAAATCAAAATTACAAAAAAACTATGCATATACATACACTACAAATAACAATATCAAGTAACTGAGCATTCTTATTCATCCCAATCTGAAAAAATCATATGCAGTGTAGAAATAACCAATTAAAAAACTTGTAATGCATTAAAAATTTATCCTATTCATTAAATATTCATTACATTCATGCCAAAAATACTAATAATAACCAATAAAAAACTATTAACGTATTAAAAATTTATCCTATTCATCATATATTCATTACATTCATACCAACAAACCAATAAGAAGAAACCCTTTGTTAAAACTTTCCCAAAAATCTACAAATATAATTGTGGAGAAGTTTAACTATAAGAATCATTTACAATACTAACCTCTTTGAGATAAATACAAATATTTATTTTTCTAATTGGAACTAGATTTGTAGGAGTTGAAACCCTAAAAGCTTACTTGGCTTGCCCTTTTTTATAAATGAATTGTTGGTTACTCTATCTCTTTGTGAAAATCAACTAGCATATATAGTGTTATGTTGGTTACTCTCATCTCTTTGTGAATTGAGGAGGAATTAGTAGTAAATGCATGTTGTGTATAAGGTAAGCTTAGATACCATGAAATCCATGAGATGAACAATGCATGTTGTGTATAAGGTTAGCTTAGATCCCATGAAATCCATGAGATGAACAATTTAAATCAAGAGTGAGGACCATTGAGAGTTAGAAAGAAATGGCCACATTAATGAAAGCATTGTCATTATCATTCTCTATTACCTCTATTACCAAAAATACATGTAAATCGGGACCCTTAGAGTAGTTGTGACATCAAATCTAGTCATTAATGGTGACATGAGTTGTGTAGAGACGTAGTTAGGAATGAACTTGCAGACTGTGTAGAGAGGTATGTGTGAGTAAACAAGAGAAAATATGGTAGTTTCAACTGTATGTGTGAGTAAACAAGAGAAAATATGGTAGTTTCAAAGTCTTAGGGATTGGAGGTTGAGGATACGTCGTGACCTATACCATCATTAGGGAGTAAGGGATCGAAAGTCAAGAACGATAAGGAATTCATCCTTTTAGACATGTAAATAAGAATATGTTCAAACTTGCAATCCTGATAAGGAATTCATCCTTTTAGACATGTAAATAAGAATATGTTCAAACTTGCAATCCTAATAAGGAAATATAGTGTGAGACATTGGGGATTGAGAATTGATAATAGCTCTTAATGAGGTATCTGGAAATAAGGACACATCCAAAGCCACCATCTTGTAGAGATTCCATCTTGTAGAGATTAAGAAATATAGTGTGAGACATTGGGGATTGAGAATTGGTAATACCTCTTAATGAGGTATCTAAATAAGGACACATCCAAAGCCACCATCTTGATGAGATACTGTAGCGAATTTTTTTATCTTCAACTCCAATAAAAATATATAGAAAGAAACAACAAAAATTGGTGATACCAAAGAAAAGGAAGTCATAAACTATGACTCCGAAGGGAAACTTAGTATACAAAGGATCAAAGAGTTGCCAGGGTTTCGATAAAGAAACATGATAAAAAATAGTCCTAGCACAAAAAGTAATGGAACCAAGCAAGGTTTAGAAGATATGGATGCTACAAAGGAAAACCCTCAAATCTCAATAGGAAAAGGGGAAGGGGATGAAGGTAGAGAATAGATGAAAGATACTGCTTAGGATGGGAAAGTTCGATATCCCGATAAGAATAAAAGGGAAAATAGAGCTAGAATACAATGCATACAAAGAAGAGAAATTTGAAAACTCTGAGATAAACAAAGTCCCTAAAAATTAGGCAACAAAACCTTCATTCTTAGAATATTTGAGACCTTAGTAACTTTTAACACATGATAGATCCTTAAAAATTAGGAACAAAACCTTCATTCTTGGAATATTTGAGACTAAGTAGCAATTTTTAACACATGATAGACACATGAGAGACCGAAAACCTTCGTACTTAGAATATTTGAGATCTTAGCAACTTTTAACACATAATAGAGAAGTGGGAAACTGAAGACCCATTAGAAAATATTTTGTTTTGGTTATTTATGATGGAAATAACAAGACCAAAATACATTTAAGGGGTAAGCTGCAAACCCAATTAAACATAGTCGAATGGAACACCAACAATTATTATGGAAATAATAAGACCAAATTACACTGGGCTAAGATGAAAACATAATCAGACATAGTCAAATGGAACATATGATGATGGAAATAATAAGACCAAAATACATTAGGGGACTAAGATTCAGAGACAATTAGTCAAATGGAACACCAACGATAAACATTCAAAATCATCATGTATGATTAATTTTTCAAACATTAAGGTTCCAGCATTGGTCCAAATTATATCATGACATCAGCCATTTAACACCAAAAAAACATAAAATTAAACAGCACTTCGGGATTTCAAATGTCAATCCGCTGCCCCACAGTTTATTCCATCTGTGATTCGAAGGTCAGACTGTCAGACTGCAGAGAGTGAGCTTATTTTATGAATTATTTGGTTAACCATTGCATCTTGCAGAGATATAAGGAACTTTTTATTGTTTTTCTATTCTCTGGTTTTGATCAGATTTTGATTTTTCACATTCTTTTTACACTGCCCATATATGTGTATAGCTAGTAGGATTGATAGATTTTAAGCTGAATTAAAGTGTCCATAATCACTGGTTATTAACTGTGATTTGGGGACAGTTTTAATATTCTTTAGGCTTATTTTTAATTTTATGTATTTTTCATATATGCAATATTAAATATTCAACCTTAATAAAAAAACATTAAATATTTTGTACTGGGGCTGCTTTCTCTATGGAACTTGATATTAATTTCAATATTCTTTAGATTTTGTTTTCTATTTTTATATATTTTACATATATGCATCATTAAATATTTGGTTTTGGGCCGTTTTCTTGGAACTTTTATTTTCGACTACCTGCTTTGCATGTTTGGTTTTAGGATGTGCCCGTCGTTTTTTCAAGGATTAGCTGTAGTTTTTAACATAATATATATTTACTAGTATAACTAATACAGTAATGACTATTAATTTTTATGATATTAATAGAAAATAATATACGTATTAGGCAACTCTTTTAAATCGCATTTTCAGTTCTGGTAACCAGCATGCAGATAACGTTGTGCAAACTCGGTGTACTTTTGTTGTGCCGGTGGTGGGTGGTTCCTTTTCTGATTCAAAATTGCAATGTCTCTAACCTACCACCTATTCTGATTCAAGATTGCATGCTTTTAACCTTTGCCTGGGTGAAGCTCCTTCAACTTTGTAAGGATCATGCGCCATTTTGAGGGTCCCTGATGCTGTTGTAGATAGAGCTTCTACGTGCATGGGAAATTCCTTCATTGGGAGATATCCAGCCTTTCAGTTGGAAACTGAGTTCTAAAAAGATGGCATGTGCCTGGTCAAATTCGGGTGGCTGACACAAATAGATTTTTCTTATTCTTTCTCCAAATTTTTGAGGAAAGTACAAAAAATTTGTAGGGAGGTTCTTGTTTCTTGACAAATTTGATCATTTTTTGAAAATATGATCTATAATTTTGATGCTGCCAAGGAATTTTGTAGGGAGGTCCTTGGTTTCTTGATAAATTTGATCTTTCTTTGAAAATATGATCTATAATAGGAAAATTTTAACAAGGTCTCTATTTGGGTTAGGCTCCCAAAGCTTCCTTAGAATACTGGGATGAATAGATCATACAAAGTATAACCAATTCTCTTGATCGATTTTTATAAAGACAATGTCACGAAATCTATGAAACATGTATAACCAATTCTCTTGATCGATTTTTATCGAGACAATGTAACGAAATCTATGAAACATTTAATTTTTATTTAGATTATTATCTATGGAGAAACACCATATTCAAAGTATGGTTAATGCTGCTGAGATGTAAAAATGTTGTAATAAAATGCTTTGATATAAGGAATAAAGGAAATGATTTGGACATTGCAGTTGTGGGTCCTGTAGGGGATGTGCAGGGTCCTCCTTTTGAGTACAAGAGAAAACAAGATGCTATGATTAAGTGTCCAGTTTGTCATAAAGTTGAACACATTATTCCCATTTCTCCAAGAAATTTTTATGACACAAAAAACGAAATGAATCCTCCTGGGAATTTTTATGTTGATTATTATCTATTTGAAACACCAATAAAAAAATGGTATGCACTGCTGAGATGTAAAAATGTTGTAATAAAATGCTTTGATATAAGGAATAAAGGAAATGATTTGGACATTGCAGTTGTGGGTCCTGTACGGGATGTGCAGGGTCCTCCTTTTGAGTACAAGAGAAAACAAGATGCTATGACTAAGTGTCCTTCGTCATAAAGCTGGGTATTTTTCCCATTCATGTCAAGAAACACCGTATGCACACAAAAAGTATCATGAATCCTCCTGAGATGTAAAAATGTTGTTAAAGAATGCTTTGATATAAGGAATAAATGAAACCATATGCACACAAAAAGTATCATGAATCCTCCTGAGATGTAAAAATGTTGTTAAAGAATGCTTTGATATAAGGAATAAATGAAAGGATTTGCAAAAAATGTTGTTAAAGAATGCTTTGATATGGAATAAATGAAAGGATTTGCAAACAAAATGTTGTTAAAGAATGCTTTGATATAAGGAATAAATGAAAGGATTTGGACATTGCAGTTGTGGGTCTTGTAGTGGACGTGTGGGGGTCTTCCTTTGAGGATGAGAGGACTAAGGGTCCAGAAAACTAGATTCTATGGCTACGTGTCCTTTGGTTGAGCTTGAATTCTCTTAAAAAGAGGCAGGATGGACCCTTCGGGTCAAGCTTTGACTCCACTTCAAAGATGTTTGGTGAGGTTTGGTTTTAAACCTCCATGATTTGTTGTTATTGCTGTCCTCAGCCTTGCTATTTGTTTCTCGGTTTCTCAGGGGCTTCTCTGGTTTTAAGGCCCTCATGTTGTTATTGTCTTTCCTTGCCTTCGTTTTAAGGCCCTCATGTTGTTATTACCTTTTCTTGCCTTTCTCAGGGGCTTCTCTGGTTTTAAGGCCCTCATGTTGTTATTGTCTTTCCTTTCTCAGGGGCTTCTCTGGTTTTAAGGCCCTCATGTTGTTATTGTCTTTCCTTGCCTTCGTTTTAAGGCCCTCATGTTGTTATTGCCTTTTCTTGCCTTCCTATTTGTTTCTAGGGGTTTCTTTGGTTTTAAGACCCTCATGTGGTTATCGCCTTATTGCCTTTTCTTGCCTTGGTTTTAAGGCCCTCATGTTGTTATTGCCTTTTCTTGCCTTCCTATTTGTTTCTCAAGGGCTTCTTTGGTTTTAAGACCCTCATGTGGTTATCGCCTTTTCTTGATGTTCAAGTATCAGGATCCTTTCAAAACCCTTTTCGAATTCATAGCTCTAGTCAAAAGCATTTATCCAATAAAAAATCATTTATCCAATGAAAGTGCAAATAAGATACCTAAAAGCAAAAACTTTATACATATTTTCACGCTTCTCAATACATTATCCTTGTTCAAAACACCCTGCAATTCTTGTGGCTTCTTAAAAGAAGCGTAATTCTAGTACATTGGTATGTATGTAAAGCTAGAGCAATTGGGTCCAATAGCTAAACTAATCTATACATTTTCATGTAAGCTTAGAATTTCTATAAATACCCACAGCGTAGTACTTCTCTGTATAAGCCAATTATCAGCGTTTCACCATAATGCTGTAAAGCATATATAAGCATTTTTTATTCAAAAGGAGACAGGTCTGCCTTGGCAGGTCCATTGATTATTCTTCCTAAATTATCAAACATGGATCCATGGCATGGACAGTCGAATGTGGAGTCTATATGATTCCATTTTACTACGCATTTCATGTGTGGACACACAGCTGCAAGATCCATTTTTATCATAATCTTCAGTTAATGGCATTGAAAAATATCAATATTTTGGTCATTTCTAACACTGAATCCTAGTCAGAAAATGTTCTGAATTTGTGTTGAAGATTGATCTGCAGCTTTCTTGCATAAACTATTATAAAAAAACTAAAGGGATTTAGTAAGCGTCACCTGAGAATTTATGAACCACCCCATTCTCGTCTTTGTAGACTGCCACCTTGTGCATATTCTTTTGAATAACTCCTCCACTGTTTGGCAGCATGTCTTCAATGTCGATTGAGTCTGTTCCGACGAAAGGAATACAATCTTTGTATCCCTGTTTCTGAATTGACGAAATGAATTATAATGAGTGACCATATGGCTGTAACTAGGTGAGCTGGTAATCTTGAGGACCAATATTCACAAATTGCAAAGTTATAAGTCTTAATCACTTGCTAAGGAAGAAATATGATCTTTGGATCTCCTTTATTGTTTCAGGGAAATGAGTTATAAAAGAGAAAGATGAGTGAGCATATGAACACTGTTCTAAAGTGACATGGTAATGTTAACTAATATTCGCAAATGCAAAGCTTTTTAGTTGGAATCAGTTTCCACCAAAGGATAATGAGTTTAGTATTCCCTTTTTCGTTTTGCACAAATAAATGGCAGAGAGGAAACATATGGCCATAATTAGATTACATAGTAAGTGCTAAGGACCAATTTTCACAAATGCAAAGTTCTGAGTTTTTGACTTACATGAATTGTATGTGAAGTCTCCTCTCCTATCTTCTCTCCTACCTTCTTTGATACAGGAGGGGTTCTTGCTGGATCATAGGCTTTTGCCCATGGATTAGGATGGCCTAATATGAGGTCTTTGATTAAAATACCTCCTATAGTTCCTCCAGTCATTCCTTGACCACTGTCACCTGCTCAAAACGTAAGAAATCAATCGAGAAAAGCCCACCAGTATGTGAATATATGTGTAAAAAGAGTTAAAAATTATTGTATCTAAACTGTTCAAGGGAATGAATAAATAAAGGCAGGCAAGCAATCTGTTTTTCATAATGGAATCTCCAAAACCAGATCAGATTAAATCCATACTAATCAAGAGAGTATGACCATAGTTTTGATCACATCCCCTTTTATTGGTAGTATATAATTCTATAGGCTCTATTTTTTCATAATGGGTGCTCCAAAACCAGATTAGATCGAATCCATAGTAATCAAGAGAGCGTGACCATAATTTCAACTACATCTCCTTTTATTGGTAGTATGTACTTCATAGGCTGTCAATTCTTGGGTGCTCTTGTGTATTCTTTCGGGGTGCTCCTATAGACTCTCAGGCCCAATCGTAACTATTAGTCTTCCATGTTACGTTACATTTTACCCGTATTGGTCATGCAACATATCGATTTTAATTATTCATATAATACAGAACATTTTGAGCGTTAGTATAAGGTCTCTCCTTTTATGTTTGCTCTCATTTACTAGTACTTTGGAGTCTGGACCATATGCCCATTGACCCATATTGGTCACTTGTAGACACATTGTGATTTCAGTAGGCTATAAGTTACTCAAGCAAAATGCAAATGGATTAAAACAGGGTGCTTTGAGAAACAGAGGAAAGCAACATACTAGTACCTCGAAAACAGTACCTGTTATAATGTAACAATCATTCTTTCCTGGGTTAGGTCCAATGTGATAGAGATGATCCACTGGCTCAAAAACCTGCAGGTACATTTAAAGAACCTCAGTAATCCCACTCAAAAGCATTACTTATTAAGTACGTATATATTCATTATTTTTGTGGTTGGTAACTAGGTTTTTACTCTAGTGAAATGTTGCAGAACTCAGTTGGATGGGCTCTTTCCTGTTGAGAAAGAGCCATCCAAGATTGCGAGGGGGAAAACTCCTGGATCAAACATACAGGGGCTGTAAGCCGAATCACATTGTAGAGTGAGATGGGACTTTGACCTTCTATAGTGGTTAGTCGAGATTAAAGAGCCCATCAAACCGACTTCTAAAAGCTCTCTGTATGATACAATCTTGTTCTAGTTACCAACCGAAAAAATTACTAATATAGTATATTGATAATTTTTACTCAACTCTATTTTGGAGTAGAAAACTTGCCTGGCCTGTCCACCTATACAAGACCTCTTCAGCAGTAGTCCACCTCTCCCTAGTCCATTTCTCAAGCTGAGCGTAAGGATCATGGTAATCCTTGGGCTTCATACCACTGCTTGTGTCTTCTCCTCCAACTATTAGCACATCATAGTCTACTTTTTGTTCCAGTCTGACATAGTGATAAGGATCATATGTGTCCCACCAATTGGCTCTTCTGTTAAACTCAAATTCAGCATCCCACCATTAAAACAACAGAGTTTGCAAATGTCATACGAGTGTTAAATCTTAAATAGCTTTTTAGTTAACTATTTTGCATAATGTAATAAGTGCCAGAGTAATATGTTTTTGTCCCAACTTACTTAACTGATCCCTTGGGAACTTTCAATCCAATAACATAGGTCCTGTTTGGTGTTTGGCGAGCATGAACTGCCAAGTTGTGATTCAGAGGAGAATTTGTGGCCATCACAACCGCACCAGCAGTAACTGTGACTCCATCCTTTGTTTTAACATGGTTTTTCTCTACCTCAAACACATGGCTTTTTTCATATATTCTTCCTCCTCTTCTCACAATTGCATCAGCTACTCCATTGATATACCTAAGGATGTGTATTGCATCCACATGTATAAGACACAAAATGAAGCAAAATATGTGTAAACTTTTAAATATTTCAAGCCTTCTGGGAAATAGTATAATTTGTTCAAAATATGTGTAAAAGTTAATTATTTAAGGCAATTGAGCTCTTGTACTATCCCAAGCACAATCCCCCGCCCGGGACCACCACTATTCCTACCCACCCGGGAATTATAGTTTCAAAAGCTCCTACAATTGTAAAGAGCCCTATCCCAGCCTGCCTCTATCTTGGTAGAGGTGAGGGTGGTAGTGGGGTGGGTTCAACAGGGATATAGTTAGGTAGGGCTGGCAACTATATATATAGTTTACTTCGGCAGTGGTAAAGGTCAGATCAACTCGTATAAAAATGCTTACCAAAACTTGTAAGGATCAATACCAATTAAACAAGCTTATGCAATCGTGGGATCACATTGGGGGATGTAGGGTCACCTTTAAGATATGGGAAATACTGCCTGAGTGCATACAGGGGATATTTTAAGGATATTTCATTTTTGCAAACTTTTCCGTTTGCATATAAGTAAAAATAGGGATATTATTGTAAAAAGGGATCTATCTGGAGGGTAAGAGAAGGCAGTGATACATTCCAAAACTAAAAGAGAACAGTGGTAAGTTCCCAAAATAAGGAGTAATATTAAGAAGCTTGACCCCCTCAATGCATTCGGGTAGACAAGAATAACTGGCAAACCAAAGTCATAGGATTTATTTAATTAGTTGAAAAAATGGAATTAATATCTGTTTAACATTCTGATGCAATCAAGGAGAGTTTAAGGATAGGTTCAAGGTGCAAAAAGCAAAGATTGTAACAGTTAATAAAGCAAAGTTTTGCCCTAAAACTTACTAAAACTTCATAGGGGTTCCTAAAACAGTAGAGTTACCTACTGAAAAAGTTAGTAGTTAAATCAAGCTTATGTAAGTGAAAGCTATCTTGAAAATTACAAGAGAGGATGAAATTCTCCCGAATTCGGAAACTGAATGGCCTTCCCAACTTTTCCATATGCAGGATCATCCCCCAAATCCACCATCCTCACATCCAAACCTACTCTTTTACAGGCTTCAAATTCCTGGAGACAAATGAAAATTAGACCTATCATCTGACTCTGTTTTTGCACAATTAGAGATAAAACGAAAGTTTTAACCTTTATAAGATGATCCATTGTCTCTTTAGAATCATCATGTGGGAAAAGATAGCCATCCAGTCTATAAAAATGACAATCAATTCCTTCTTCCTTGACAGTGGTTTCTACGAAATCAATGGCTCTCTTGTGACTCTCAGCTACAATTTTGGCTATTTCAAGACCATGGTCCTTTTCTAGTTGAAAGTAGAAGTCATCATACCATAGCATTAAGTGAGCTGTGGTTCTCCCACTCATTCCACTACCTGTCCATGTAGAAATAATCAATATATACTCAATAAAACATTACAATCATAAGAAAAATTAACAGAAAAATAAAAATAAAAGTACTACAGAAAAGGATATTAGCGTAACATTTTTTATGGTTTAAAAAGTTAGTAAACATTTTCTATAACTAACAAAGAAATCTTAGAATTGCAATTTAAGATTTGTTATACCGCAAACATGGTTCTTTTCTCCGCTGAAAATTATAGATATCTTCCTTTACTAAGCTCTTAATCTAGCAGTAGCTTTACATATATTATACTCCATCTAGCTTATCAATAACTATGTTTATCCTCTATAATTAGGATGCCAAGAGAAATGTTCAAGATAGTCAATTGCAATTTTACACTTCATCCCACCTCATCCCAGCACAACAGTGATAAGCAGTGGTAAACCAAATAGTCAATGGCAATTTTAATAGGCCATTTTTTAACGATGTTTAAAAATAAAAATAAAATAAAACATAAATAACCCATAAGAATTGCTATTATAAAACAAAACCCTCAACAATAGATAAATGAGTTTTTGTTTTTCTAAAAAGTCAATTGAGAAGCCATGCCGAAATTCTTTAGAATTATGAAAGAACCACGTAGTACTGAGCAAATTAAATACCAAACATATGTACAAACCTCTAGTCTTGGCTTCAAGGAGTACAACATTTTTGCCTTCCTTGACAAGGTTGTAGGCACAGCTTATTCCTGCAATACCAGCTCCTACTACCACTACATCTGTGCTTTCATCCTTTTCAATCTTAGGGAACTTGGGTCTCAAATCCTGCTGATCCCATACAGTATATCGCAAGCCAGGTATAACATCATATTGATCTCTGCACTGCTTCTCCATTTGGGATGATGACCCTCCAGCCATGGACATAAACTTTCTTATATTACCTCTACCACTCTTCTGCAAAAACATCAATACTCATTATAACTAACAACTTCCCAAAACCATGTTTGTTTTTATTAGCCTAGAATATAGGTTTGGAAGTATAGAAAAGGAATCATCTACATGAGCTACCAAAAAAAATCATTACACATCATAACTTAAATCGTCCCAAAACCACATTTGATATAGCCTAGAAGTTATGAACACCAAACCATTTAGCTGAACTGGAAAACCACAAATGTCCACTATAACTTATAGTACCCTTCAAAACACCATTTGATATGGGCTGCAAAGTATTCATACCAAATCAACAGCTTAACTGCAAAACTTAATACTTTCCAAAACTGTATTTGATATAGGCTAAACATTATAGCAACTGAAATAGTGTATTGTTGCTAATAAATTAAATGCCACAAACAAATTACTATCCCTTTAAGTGAAATCCATGTAATATATGGATACCAAACTGAAACATGATTGAAAGGGCAATAAACTGGTACCAGAACTTGATTGCCACAACAATCATGAATCGAAGAGATTGAACATGAAAATGGCTTTGTTAATCTGGAGAATGGAAGGCAATTATCTTGAGGCCCAAAAGGTTGTATGAATTGTTTCCTGGGGTGAAGGACACAGTTCTTGTCTATACTCCTGAATACTGAATTGCTCAATGAGAAAGGGAAAATCAGGGGTCTAGTGATCCCGGCCATGACAAAAAATCTAAGCCTCAACTAGTAGTAGACAACAAACTCATTCAATTCAATAAAATACTTGGCATGATTATCGTTGATCCTGTTCCAAAATAATGAAAAGTATGAGGAAGAACAAGGCAGAAATCAACTATAGAATGAAATGGTAGCATACCAGTTGTTGGAGCCTCTATACTGAAGCATAGCTTACATTGAAGCAAACATCTTTCTTTTTAAAGATTTAAAGGTGTCAATATGTTGGCTGGTTTCTATAATGCCACATCAATTGATTTTACATCGATGTGTTATATGTCTGCTTGCATGCTTCAGACACGTCTTTGCAACCCTCGGGAATTAATACACTTACTTCTGCATACAGATGGAGATCTTTAACATTGTCAGGACAAGGGAGGTTCTTAGTTAAGAAAGACCCTCCTTTTCCCTGGAACTTCAGAGATATGATGGCCATCTTCGACATCCTCTTTACTCTTCTCCTCTTTTATTTGTGACCCTCTTAACACCTTTTTTAAAGCAAGGCTTATGTTTTATGTGATTGATAGTGATAGCTTCACAATTTTTATTTCTCAAATCCAACTATCAATAAAATATGAGAAATACTTTATTTTAATTATTTTAAAAATATTTTATTTTAAATAAGATAAAAAATAAAAAAGAATATACAAATGATTTTTGTATGTTTTGAAGAATGATTTTCAGATTAATTTGTATTTTTAGTGTGTTACTTCATTATTGTTAATAGATTTTATATTTTTAATTTTCGAATAATTTTAATCAAAATTATTTTTTAAGGGATCAATTATTGTATGTGATTGAAAGAGGTTAAATATATCGGCACTGGTTATGTAGCCTACAAAATGCATCGATGGACGTACCCCACATCTTACATATGACCATCTGCAGTCCTCTTTCACGAAACTGTCCTCATATTTGTCAACAGTTGTCAGAGGTACTAACCTCATAAATTTGTATGTAATTTTTTTATTTAAATGTCTCGAGCCATAAATAAAGTTGAATCTGTTTCCAATATTATCATTTAACTCTATAATCCTAAAATATTGTTTTGCATTTTTTTTTATTAGTAGCTCTTTTTTAACTATAACTATATATAGTTTTATGTTGCATATATAAATAAATATTATATTACATGTATATGTTTCAAATAGAATATTATGTTAATACGATATATA
>VDFB02000008.1:277937325-277977819 GCA_007258455.2 Sequoia sempervirens | reverse complement strand
GAAGCTCATGAGGAAGCAAAATCAAAAAGGATTAGGTAGAGGACAAGGCTTTGGGGAAAAAGGATAGTAGCACCATCAAGATGAAGGGGCTAGTAGTTCTATTATCCCAATTAATCAAGAAAGTGGGGGCTATAAAAAAAAGGAGGAATATCTATTGGTAGAGGTGGTTATCAAGGAAGAGGAAGAGGTTTTTCTGGTAAATGTTTCAAATGCAATCAATATGTTGGTCATAAGAGTTGGGAGTGTCCAAAATTCTTAGGAGAAGTTCACACAAGAACATAAAGGATAAATTAGATCATGCAAGCATATCAAGAAAGTATGGGATCACCTGCTCATCACACTGAGGAACTATAGTCTAGAGAGTATTTGTTGTTCAAGCAAGTGTTATTAAAACCACCTAAGGAGAATCATGAACCTATACAAAGGAAAGCTCTATTCAAGATGAAATGAAAAGATAAAGGTAAGTGTTGCAAGCTTATTATAGATAGTGGTAGTATTGATAATATTCTTGATGTTGAAATGGTGGATAAAATAGGTCTTAGGAGAACTAAACATCCTACATCGTACAAGGTTTTTTAGTTACAAAAACATCATTAGTTGTTGGTGGATGAGCAAGCTTTGGTTGAATTTCAAATAGGAAGTTATAAGGATAGTGTTGTGTGTGATATCATGCCTATGGATCTATGTCATGTGCTACTTGGTAGACCTTGGAAGTTTGACCGAAATGACACACATGATGGGTGAAATAAAACATACACTTTTGAGAAGGATGGACTCAAACATACATTGTTACCTTTGCACAAACCAAAAGAGGATAGTCATAACACCAATAGTAAGGTGATGTTAATAAGAAGAAAAGATTTTATAAATGGAAGGGAGTCTAAGGAAGTCACAGCAGTAATTAAAAAGGTGAGCCTTCATTTTCCTCAATGTTGCATGAGTGGAAATAATGTTGATTTGTAGGTAGGACAGCCAAAAACATGTGTTGACACAGATGACTGTGAAGTTGAGGCAGCTATCGGTCTTATGAAGGATGTAGAGATATAGGAACTTAGTTCAAACTAGTAGTTCCAAGATGAATACATGGGAAAGAATCTGCATGGAAAAAGTATGGAGATAACAAAAGAGAATGTGGAAGATGACATGTCTCTTCAAATTGAGGTCATTGAGAAAGACTAGCTTGTATTGACAAGAGGCAAGAGAAATAGTGTAGTTACCAATGGTGAGGTAATACCTCAATTTTCAAACCCCTTGAATATAGTTGAAGATGACTTTCATGATTATGAAATGATTACAATGGAGAGGTATGTGGAAAAATAACATGGAGCAACAGAGGAGACAAGACACATTTTAAACACCATCATTAATTTCATGAGTTTTGTTCAAACTAATGTTGGTGTGGATTATTGTTTGGGGGGAATGCAAAAATAATGGGAAAGATGCAGCAATGAGAGGATATCTAGAGAGTGGGAGAAATATGTTATAGATGATGAGATGGGGTGTGGAAATGATAATTTTACCTGAAGAACAATAAGTCAAGAGGGGTTAATTATTTTGATGGTTTGGGATAATATGAAGCCAACTAATGGAACGAGTGTGAAGAGCATATGAGGGAAGAGAAGTTCGATGTATGGAGAAACTATTCCCACCAAATGCTAGAAGAAAAGAAAGAAGTGATGGTTATAGGTGGTCGTTTATAAGCATGAGGGAATATGTTGCAAGTGTCGAGAACTTGGAAGGGTAGTTGTACTACCCAACTCCCCTTTGTGAGCTATGCTCACAAAAAAATTACTCAGGGAGCCTAATGCAAGGGCATCATTCCCCATCCTTTTTGCAATTTTTTAGTTTTCTTATTGTTTGTTTATGGTTCCTCCTTATTGGACTTGTTGCTTGGCAATCTCTTCTTAACCAATCATTTTCTTTTCCCCAAATCAGTTTTAGATAGTTATGTACATTGAGCACTCTCGTGAAGAAGGAAGGAGAAAAATAGTGTGGAATAGTGGAGGAGGAAGGTAGTTGTGAATTGTTCTTGGCAATAGAGAAAGAGAGAAAATAATGAATAGAGATAGTTCTTGAGGTGGAGATTTTTTTCCAGGGAAGGTGAAATTGATGGTTGTTGAACATCTATTCTTTGAGCATCAAGAAAAGAAGAGAACAAGAAGGTTGGGAGATCAATATAGTTTTGATTGAAGCTTCTTCCAGTGAAGGGGACTGTTATTGGGAAAATTTGAGCCAAGAAGAAGGCATCAAAAAACTATTTTTTGTGGAATTTTGCTACCTATGTAAATTCTTGGAGAGCAGACCAATTGGGGAGGAGTCAACCAAACACAAAGGAAATCAATTCCTTGGTGAATCAACTCATTGTAATTAGTTTTATGCTTGCTCAATGCAAATTTGAAACCTTGGTGTCTCTATTTGGCTCGATGGAGTTTGTTTTTCATATTTTGTTGCTTATTAACTTGGTTTCCTATTACATGTGGTGAGCGAAGTGTTCAGTTAGGTTGTTGTCACCTTAGGCAAAGCTCATCAATTAGAAGAGAATTCTATAGCATGTGTTTTTTTGTTCATCATTATCTTCTATTTAATTATGCAATGTGGTTGTTTATTATAATCCTCTTGTAATCAAAGTGATTAATTGGTCATATGCACTCTATTTTCCAGTATCTTCTATCACAACTTCCTATCAATAATTGCACACTTTGTTAGTAATTAAATAGTTTATTTTCCATTAGGATGTAAAGGTGGTTTATAATGAACCCATTCCCATATTATGTGACAATACTCTTGCAATAAATATTTCCAAGAATATGGTGATGCATTCAAGAACCAAACGCATCTCTAGCTAGTATCACTTTCTAATGGAAAAGGATGTAGAATAAGAAGTCAAATTGGAGTATGCGCCTACTAAGGATTAGATTGCAAATATCTTCACTAAGGCACTTTCAAAGGATAATTTTGAGTATCTATAGTGGAAGTTAAGGGTTATTGCCCCTCCTTTTTCCAACTAGATGCATAGATGGTGTGTCTATCTAGGGGGAGAAATTCATGTCATATCCTTTTCTCTTGGATTGACGTGTGCTACCTCTCATGGGGAGTAGATAGTTGGATGGTTTTTGTTGATAGGGGGAGCATGTATAGTTGTTTGAAAATGAAGAAGTGTTGATCAAAGGGGTAGAATGTGTTGATGACTTAAATGAAGATCTTTTTTTTTCCTTTTTCCTTGATGTCAAAGAGGGAGAATGTACAGGTGTGTTTTGCCATCAATGCCAAAGGGGGATATTGTTGGCATTGGTTGTCATTGATTTCAATACTTGGGGATATTGTTGCATATGTTTATGATATATTATTTTTGCATTGGTTTCCATTGATGTCAACACTTAGTTTTGGTTGTCATTGATGCTTGTGTCTACACTGAGCAGTTTGGGCTATCATTGGTGCTCATAGTTGTATGTTGTTGATACACTATGATGATATGTTCATGGTTAGATTCCATGTCTTTAAGGTTTTTGATGTTCATGGTTGGATGGCATGCCTTGTTTGATGACAAGTAAATATGTATTGAGTATATTTGCTATCAACAGAGATGATATCATGATGATATATTAAGATAAGGATTAGAAGCATTAAGATGATGATTAGAAGTAATGCTAAAGTTGGAGAGATGTTTTTGATGGTCTCTAGTGTGGTTTACTCTCTCTCTTGTTGTTCCTAAGGAAGTATGTGTTGCTACAGGAAAGTTTTGGTCTCTACAAGTTGATGAAAGTTTTTGCTATAAGAAGTTGCTTTGAGGACTATTTGGGAGAATGCTCCACATTCCTCCATGTTTGAAGATATGGTCTTGTAGTCTGGGATTTAGTGTTTATGTTTTGTGGATGTTTCTCTCCTATCTTTTCAAGTTGTGGAAAAGAAAGATCAAATGATCTTTAACACCTTAGTCAATAGAGTGTATTATCGATATATGTTGTAATTTCTAAATCTTCGTGTATTTTTCTATTAGACAGTGAGTCTCTTTAGCAAGTCCCTCTAATGTGTATCTTTCTTTGGGGTTGTGTACCTCAATATTGCAATCCATTTGTATCTTTCCCTAAGTTTTTGTGCCTTATCTTGCAAGTCCATTAGGGAGCAGTGTGCTACCTTAAGCAGTGAGCCTTAAAAAAAAATTGTAATTTTGTAAGCAATGATCTTCCTATATTGTGATATTTCTCACTATGATTTTCCTCTTCTTAGGTTTTCCACATTGAAATGAAAGGAAATAGGATGGTATAGGGGAATTTTCCCAAAATAGAAAATTGGATCCAAAGAGGGAAAAAGGTGTCTTACTTCTCTCAATTCATTAGGAAATGAGATCCACACAATGGAATGACAGTCAACCCTTAAGTGAACCAAATCAAGGTGTGAATCTTCAAATTTCCATTTTTGCTAGGACAGGGTCTAGGCCAAATAACACTTTGGGAGAAAGATTTAAAATAGAAAAACAACTCCAAATTTAGATCTATAAAGTATATTAAAGAGATTTAACATAAAACAAAAGGAAACAATAAACTTTCTAGAGAATATGAAGGTAATAAATGCTATGCACCCATCAAAAAATGATTTTTTGCAAAATTATTAGGGACAAATTCACCCTATGATGAATGGGTCTTGGTAGGCTTTTCAAGAAAACTCTAAATCTGAAATTGAAGCTTAGGAACTGTAAAAAATTGTTGTCCTTGCAATCTTAATAGGGACTCATTTTCCCTATGGAAAATGGGTCTTGGTAGAATTTTCCAAAAAACTCTGAATCTGAAATTGAAGCTCTAGACCTACAATTCCTTCTTGTATTTGAAATCCCCTCTCAGATCTGAATTTTTCAAAAATCTATAAAAAAAAATTGATGTTTGTTGGTGGATAGGGTTTTCCTTGGTCAAACCCAAAGTTTGGTAATTAAAGCTTGATGATAAATAGAAATTTGAAACTTGAAATATGTGTGTGATCCTAACCTTAAGTGTGTATAAGATTAAGATTTCAAATAATGCAAAGAAAACCTACTCAAGTGTGTTATAATAGGATCCCAAATGAAACATGAACAATGAAGAAGACCTACCTTAGGAGACCTCAAATTCCCTTAATAAGTCATAAATTTGAATATACCTCTCTTTAGGTTGAATATAAAATGATCATAGAAGATGGAATCACTTAGGAAACAAGTCATTGGACTTGGTTGAATGTCTTGTACTTCTCCCAAAACCTAGAATCCATCATGATTCTCCATAGACATCTATCATCACTTCTTCAATAATGCTTGATCTATGACAAAATGAGCTTAAGACATGCAAAAACAATAGAATGTTGCTCCAAGACTTCACTTTTACATGCTCCTTGCTCTTGAATATGAATACTTGTGATCTCATATGAAAGTCATTTCTTGCTAGTGAAAAATGAATGTGAAAATTACATTTATAAGGTTCCTTCTCTAATTTTTCAATTATCAGATCTTGAAAGATGACATGTGAAATTTGAATTTGAAACCTTAAAATTCTGCCAGAAACATGTTTTAAAGGGGGTTCCTAGGTCTAAGTGAGGACCCATTCACCATAAGGAAAATGGATCCTAGGCCACTTACCTAGGACACACATTGAGCTTAGTGTTAAACATTATGTTAAATTAGGGTCATAGGTCTAAGTGAGGACCCATTTTCCCTATGGCGAATGGGTCCCAGGTCACTTACCTAGGACACACATCATCCAATGTTGAGTGTTGTGAAATGGAATTTGATGAGAGTCATTTATATCCCATTTTATGACATATTTTAGCCTATTTTCATATGCCTTCATACCCATTCCCACATTCCATTTTCGTTCCATATCATACCATTTTACCATTTTATGTTGCATATGATTTAATATATATATATATATATATAAGTAATATTTAATTTAGTTTTTAGATAAAATATGTGAATAAATAATATCAAATTGTGTTTACTAATATTTCTTCCACTATGTCAAGAAAATATATATATTATAGCATGCATATTTAAGGGTGTAGATCTTCTTGTCACTTTCTAGTTAGAAACTTTTGTGTATTACTTTCTAACCCACAATTTATTTATGTTATATTTTTAAAAGATGATGTCAATCTCCAAGGTGACCTCAGTTACCTCTTCAGTGCTAAATCTGAATAAGAACAAGAACCTGTGAGATTATTGATAAATAAATCTAAATGGAGATGAAATTTCCAGCTATGTAGAGGAAACCAAAAACCTTCTATTTTCATTGCTTATTATAACAAGACAATGTTTAATGTAAGGTTAGGAAAAGAATAGAGAAGAGTACACTTGGCCAAGGTTCCATGTTTGTCATTATTGTGGTGATTGAAATAGACTAAGGATACTCGTGATGCTAACTCGCTAGAGAAAATATGCAAATCTTATATTCTTCTATTCTTATTTGTTGTTGTAATGAAGTTGTTTTAATCTATGGGTAGCAACACATATTTTTTTTCTTCTATTTTGTTGGTTGTAGGCCAAAAAAAACTCAATATTTTTATGTACTTAGTAGTTACAAACAACGTATATATATTTATGCATAGTGTAAGGGAACACAGATTTTTGTATCAAACTTTTGATAAATAAAACAACTATTCTTCTAATCAAGGCAAGAAAGAAAGGCTCTCATCTCTTCCCACTTGTAAACCACGGAGCAAGGGCCCACTCCCTGGTGAAGCACGGTGACATTTATTTCTTTTTACTGTTAATATTTATGTGTGTTATTTATTTTCTATTTGATTTAATTTCAATAGATTTCATAGTTGTATGATTTAATTTCCTGCAACATTTTCTTTCTATGTGTAATTTCCTTATGGTTATAAATACAATCTAGTTTAAAACTGATTTTCATTGGATAGTCATTTTAGCTATTGATGATCTATCAAGGTTGGTGTGTTTATTTAAAGCATAAAGTGTGAGTTATATTCTAGATTTATAAGAGAGCTTGTTGTTATTGTGTAGTCTCTGATAGTTCTTGTCACACCTTTTGATAGAAAGCAAAAGTAGGAAGATTGAACCAAATTTTCACTCAAGGAATTTATATGTTTTCTAGCTACATTTCATCCCCACTTAATTCACTACTTTCCTCCCTTAGGTATACTACTACAACACCTCTCATAAGCTTATGATCCTTGGATTGACACTTAGACCAAGTTGAACCTAGTTTATTCTTTGCCCTTGTTTTGGCCTATCAACATTTATGAATGTCGAGTTTTATCCATTGAAATTTGCATTTAATTAGGATTGGATTTTAATTAAATGGACCAATTAAGGAAAATTAACCTCAATCAATTAATAAAGCCCTAGATTAGTGTGAAAGTGTAAAGTTACACCTTACAACACCAAAAACAAGGCACAATTAAGTCCATTTTAATTAAAAGGGCCCTAAACTTAATGTGAATATGAAAAACATATTACAACACTAAGGCATAATTAAGCTCATTTTATTAATAGTTATTTCCAAATTAAGTGTGAAAAGGGGATACTTTTTCCTACACTAAATTTAGCCCCCACTTTAGTGGCCATATGATACTACATGCATATGCAAGCTAAAGGAATTCTAATAAACTTTATAAAAAGAATAATCATATGGATTCATTAGGGAGAATGAATCCTCTAGTATAGTTACCTGCAAAACCACAATGTTAAGGACCGCATCCTACAACATAGGTTCATTAGCCATATAAAAATCCTCTTATCAAACTTCTATAGAGAATTGAATTCGAGGATAAATGTATGCCCCTGATTCTACTTGCTTTATGGAGGTGGAATCAGGGTGAATAGGAAACCACATTGAATTACTTAATTCATATCATAGGGTATTTCTAAGTACCATACCACATAGTGATAGAAATTTGATGAGATTGGGAGGAGAATTATGAATCCAATGCAACAAACGACATCAAAAATAGAGTCATCTAGCCCCCTGTATGCTCATTTGAATAAAATGCCCTTAAAGTGAAATAAGCTTTATTTATTAGGGTTTAGTATATGCAAATGAAAATGACACTTTTTACTATCATTTGACATTTACCTTTTTGTGAATTACCTTGGTGTAGAGTGATCTAGGATGTCGAGAAAACAAGCTAAGCCTCCTAGTCTAGATGTCATTCATGACCAGGTGGCACGAGGCACAATTCAACACATGGTGACTCAGTGAGTGGATTTAGTTATGCTTTTTCTTCGTTTTCATGCATTTACTATACTTTTTCATGTATTTTTAGTAATTTTTAAGACCCTGGAAAATATTGGCACAAAGCATGCATATTTGTCGCAAAGCATCCATTTCTAACGCAAAGTGTCCTACCTTGGCACAAAGTGTCCCACTTTGGTATAAAGTGTCTAGAATTGTCTAAAGTGTCCAAGACCCCTCATCCAAAACTGGCATAAGTGTCCACATTGGCCATAGAGAATCCTAGAGCAACTTTCCTGTTATTTAATTGATAAATTTAGGATTTATTTTATGTATTTTGCTATTTTAGGTTCCTCCTTGAGCTCGAAAGCATCTTAGAGGGAGACAGTTTGTTTCCTTCGAGATTCCATCACACGACTTTCAGAGGAGGAGGTCAACATTTTACAAGACACAAGATTATTTTGGGTATACCTCATGCCACCTATGAGGTATCATGATGCCATGTTGATGGCCCTAGTAGAGAGGTGGGATGCAGATTCGTGTACCTTCCACCTTCCTACTGGCAAGATGACCATCACCCTCAAGGACATCCACTACATCTTGTGGTTACCTATTTGGGGTGATGTTGTACACTCAGTAGATGAGCAATCATACAGGAAGATGTGGGATGGTATTCTATACTTTTTATAGTGGTCCATTCGACAATCATCTTTCAGTTCATGCATTGAGCTAATATGGCTATGACATGCATGGACACCACTAGTTTGGCAGATCATGATCATTACTACAACACTTGCACTAGTACCAAATAGATGAGGCACCAACTTAGATGGCGAACTTGTTCACATCATTCAGGATATCAAGGAGCATAGGATTGTTTATGCTTGGGGTTGCAGTATGCTGGCTCATCTATACTATGATCTCAAATGGTTTGTATACTAGGAGTTGGACAACATAGTACATTGTATGCTCTTATAGGTATGGTTTGAGCACATCGCATGTACTAGACCCACTAGATTTCCTATTGTAATAGCCATGGGTTACCCATGAGCCTACAACTACATACTGAGGTGATCATGGGAGGAGGGAGATTTACTTCACTGGAGGATTAGATTTGATTGATTAGATGAGGATGATATCTCTTGGAGATAGTATCTCAAGATTCCATAGTGGATAGATGACAAAAATGAGCTATTTAGGTAGCAGCAAGACTGATTTGTTGTAGGGAGACATGATTACATAGTGAGACCATTTTACTATGATTATGTCATGTGCCAGTTCGGACATATTCAAGTACCACTGTGGGCTCGGCCAGATATCTACGATCAACACAGAGTGCTCCGAGACCTAGGGACACTCATCATCTTACAATTGAGGATGTGTACATTAGTGGTTTAGAGGACAAGGACCATGATGTTCCCCCAATCTCTAATGTTGATGGCATAGGAACCACTCAAGCCTACAACCAATGGTGGGTTGGAGCACAACCAACTCATTTCTTTCCCATGTGCTATCTTGTAGGCCACACTAAACCTCTTCTTGGTCATAGAGAGTATAGGGATGATGAGTAGGTTGATGGAGATATAGATGATAATGATATTGTGCCTAAAATATTTATAGGTTTAGATGAGGAGGAGGAGGATGAGGATACCCAGTCTATGAGTAATGATACCAATGAGATAGAGGAGGATCCAGTTGTCCCCAAGAGGAGAGATGCACCTCCTACCAAGGTCACTAAAGCACATACAACACCTACATAAAAGATTTGCCCTCACGAGCATGGGGAGTCTAGCGATGGTGGGCCATCCACACTTCCTACACAAAAGGGGACTGGTGTTGTACGATTATACCTTGACTGGCAGACTGGAGATCCAAGTGATGATGTGATATTTATGTTCTTTCATTATGCTTTTATCTTTATGTATATTCTTTATATATGATGATAATGTGTACTAATACCTATTATGATTTCTATCTTGTAGGGTCCACACGAGAGTGGCACGAGCTCTACCAATGAGTGACCACTAATATAGTGCCTCCATTGCATGAAGAGGATGATACACTCTCAGAGTACATGCCCCCACATTCTGTAGGGAAACATATAGACCTCTTTGATTTAGTAGCAACATTAGGCATGGCATACGAGAGTTCCACCAGTCATGCCAATTGACTTCTAGCAGAGCTTTCAACACTCCGAGCATTTCAAGGTCCCATTGACAATAGGACAAAGGATTCCCTATGAGTGGAGGTCTCGAGGCTACAAGGGGAGATTTCTAGGGTTTATCTATTAACCAATTATCTATATTTGGTGGTTTTATATTATTTATTATCTAGATCAATCCCTTTCTAATATTCCTTGAGTTAATTCTTTAAAATTATTTCACATAGGTATCAAGACTCTTCTTGACCTCTTCTCTAATAATACAAAGAGATTTTATTCTTATCCTAGGGTAAATTTAAAGTATAGGATTTCTAGTAATATTTTTTAGTTATTTCAAACCATTTTTTATTCTATTCCTCCTCATATGATTCATAAAATTGGGGTGATAAGTCTCTAAAATTTGTGGAAATATAATAGGTGGTATTCATATATATCATTTTGTATCTAAAAACCACATAAGGGATGTTCCCTTCTCTACACCAACAAATGGTTTCAAAGTTAAATCATTGATTTTTTATTCAATCTTATTTTGGCACTTGGTAATGTAGATTTCAAACTCTTTCTATTTGGCCAACTATCCTTGAGATGAAACTTCCCCACTTTTGTTGGTGTATTATCTACTAAGGGACCTCCTTGTTGGTACTAAGTTGACATAGTTGGTTATTACCAATTCTCATCCAATGTATGGAAAACAAGACACTTTCAAGCACCTTTTGTAAAAAAATTCTTAAAATTATGCTCCTAGAACTAAATTCATAAAAAAATTATGTATTTCAAGGCTAAGAATTTGTCATGGCATATAATTCTATTAGGAGATTGGCTTCAAATTCCTACTAATTTTTCCTAAATTTGACTTGTTTTCAAAGTGAAAGTTGTTTTAAGTTTCCACTTGGGGTTATTTCAGGAATCATGATTTTACATGAAGTATGGATAGGTGTGGGAGTTATTCACTATTTTATTGAAATAGTCAATAAAATTAAAGATACAAAATCTTGAAATGGAGTCTTATTTTCACTCTACCTTAAATTTCTTGTGTTAAGTTGGTTATGAATGAAAAATGCATTTATGTGATTCTTTTGCCTAGCTTTGAGAGAAAAATATATATTATAATAATTATGTCTAAGATTTTTTTCATTATATTGACAATATTTCTTCTATGAGAAGTAAGTTGACTTTTTGAATCAATGACTAATAGCTTACAATAAGGATGCAAGAGAATTAAACCCATCTTGGTTTGACAATTATGATAGTCTTGTCCAAATATTTTTGAGCAACCAACTATGTGTTGTCATTATTTTATGGTTTATGTGTTGAGTTATGTTTGTTCTAAGAATAATCACATGTTCATGCACCTCTTTTATGATTTGTTGTTTATAGCCACTCATCCCTAATGGATATTTCCCATCACATACAATCTACTAGCACAACATGATATGTCATCCTTCAAAAGGTACCACCATATGTTTAGAGTGCATAACAAAAGTTTGATTGAGTGGTTCATGTGCATAGATAAGGACCTACACACTTCAAAACTTTGGTTGCTAGCTACTTTTCATGTGCCACTAATCAATGGAAAACATAGCTATACAATGGGTCCATCAAATGCATTATGTGTATGTATAGTTCCACTTATACTTGGTCATTATGTTTGGACTATACATTTCAGTTGGTCACTTTTTGTATTTGTAATATATCTAATAATTTAACTTTTGAAATATGCTCAATATAGAATAATTTTACAAATTCAAATGAAAAAAATCAAATTTACAACTTTTTTCAAGAATCTTAGTGCATTAACATGCAAGCTTGGTTTAGAATTTTGGACATGCTGAAAATTTTATTATAGGGTAAAAATTAATAATGGACTAATGGATGTTAATGTTGATTTTTTTGCAAATTATATGGATGATTTTGTAGAATAGAAAGATGATGAAATGTTGTCATTGCATATTGTTAGATTGTAATTTTATTATTAAGAAAAATCCATGATGGTTGATTGAATATGTTGAAGATTTAATGTTGGTTAATAGAAGATGTTCAAATTGTTAGAAAACTTAAAATCTTGAAGTTGCTATTATTAATTGACTTGCGAAAAATGTGGAAATATTCATTACATACAAATTGTTCAATGAAATGAATGTTTGCAATAAAAACCTGCACCATCTTCTAGATCTTAAGGATTGTATTTTTTTACTTCCACAATTGGTAATATGTCACTATGTTTTACAAGGTTTTCCCTTTTATATTATGTAAATTAGCTTCCAACTTTAACTTCATTTTTTTTTTGCTTGGCCATATTCACATAGCTAAGGCCTAGTTCACTATATTTTTCCTTTGACTCCACGACTCAATATTGCACCAAAAATATTTTATTATTTATCTTAATTTCTATTGGTTCAAAAACTAAAGATTTTAATTGAAAATAAATTAAAATCCAAACCTCATAGCTGAAATTACTACTCACAATTGACCAAAGTAGGTCAATGAAATTTTAAATTGCATCTAATTACAATAAAAAACAATATGGTAAAAGGATGAATTGGCGTTGAAGCAACAACTAATGGGTAAAAGCACAAACCTAAGTCACACTTTTATAAAGGAACCAACCAACACAAACAAAAATTCTCAACTTCAACCACATAAAAGTGGTATTAATGTTTTGAATTTCAAAATGATGTGAAATGTAGAACTCTTGATGAAGTTTATTCTTGTAAATATTCAATTTTTAAAAAAAGTTGTTTTGATATTTTTTTATAAAATTTACGAGTAGATTTTGAATTGCTAAAAATTTAGGAAAAAGTGATGTTGAGTTAACATTAAGAAAAAAATAGAAAACAATTTTACTTTCCCCTCATTTTTTCCCAAATAGGTAACTTCAATATCCAATGCATGGAAAAAAATTTAAAGTTTTCCTGTATATTTTCCTCATAATAATGTAACATACCATAATTTGATACTTTTCATTTGGTACCAAATATTGTCTAATATTTTTATCATTCATTCTCTCCTCTAGTGTGCCATATTTTTAAAAAATAGTTTTTTTTTAAATAATATATTTTTTTTGTTATATATATATATATATATATGTGATAAAAGTGGTTGAGCCACCAACATTTTATTAATTTAAAGGAGTTACAACAATTTATTATGAAACTCAATCCTGGAACTAGGAGAGACCAGAGTTAACAAAAGAATAAGAGAGCATACATCAGAGAAACCCATCCAATGGAAAACCCAAATTTTTTTGAATCTGAAACCACCCACCATCCCCCAGTCTAGAAATACTAGACATGTATGCTCAACCCACAAATATAAAAAATATATATTTGGTTTCTCGACTCCAAGCTCTATAAAAAGGGTATTTTTAGTTTTTGAAAAAAATAATTCTAATTGAAAAAAGATGATGTTGAAGTGGAAATTTTTAGAAATTTCTAAAAAAGGATGAGGTGCTTGCCAACAAGGATGCCATATAAACAGTTTCAAGTGAAATAGTTTTGATCAAAACCCTTTCAGTCAAAAAATTACATGCAAATTGAGTTAGATTTTAAATTGAAAAACGTAAAAAATTTATTTTGTTGTTTCGAGCAAAAATTTTTTGCTTGAAACTTTATGTGCCACATACAAACCATGTAGTTTTGGGTGAAACTATTTCACCTAAAACTATATAGGGTGAAACTATTTCTCTCATAACTATTTAGTTGGCTGAAAGTGTGACATAGGTTTGTGTTTTTACCCCATTATGTTAAACAAGATGGCAATTTAAAATAAGTAGATAAAGTAAATAGGAAGTGGATAATCACTAACTATGTTTGTCAAGTACCAATGCAAAGACATGTGAATCAGGGACCAGTCAATGGAAACAAGAGAAGATTAAGATTAGAGAAATAAACTTAGGTTGAAGACCAATGTTATCAAATTTCTATAGGAAAACCCACAATAGCTTCAATATCTTAGAATGAACTATTCTTTAGAAATTCCTTTTTGGCACATCAAATTCCAACAATAATAGTTTTGATTGAAGAGAAAATTGCAATTAAAATTGTTCAACCATTAAACTTGTAATTAATATTATCCAACCACTAAACTTACAAGAGACATTTAGCAACAAGGTAGCATGGATAGGGCTATGTGGATTTTCATTTTTCTTTCATGTGCATCCCTATGTGGTAACTTCCCCTACATGTCTATGTAAATAGATATTTAAGGCAACATAAGTATCCTTTGCCTCACACTTGAAAGATATATTTTAACTAACAACCAATAATGTTGCTCTTTACAAATAGATTGAAGCAACGACTATGAGGAAATTTATTTTGGTTCATACAAAATCTTGAGGTAAGTCACTTGTGATGGTTTTATTGATATTTTTGTTTGGATATGTTATTTATTATAGAAGAAGAAATCAATATAGGTTCTATTTCAATGGTAAATTTTTCCCTTTGAGCTTTGTTGGAAAGTTCAAAATCATAACTACATGTACTTCAAGCATGAAGAGGTTGATCAATGCTAATGGAGGATTATTTTTATTTTGTTGAATGGGAAAGATTAATAGGAAGAAGAGGGTAGGAAAATGAATTTAGTGTTCTATTATAAATTTATAGAACTATCTTCCCATGGATAGGTTGATAATGGAGATCAAGTCTCACCTTGTAAGGCATGTTGTGATTAGTTTCCTTTAGGTTCTAGTGATTTTTTGTTGGGACAATCCAAGAAAGAGGTGGAAAATGTCAAAAAGATGATCCAAATATCTGAGCATTCAAATTAACATAATTCACCAAACTATAACTTCATGTTTAATTACCCCATAGTTTTCTTTGATAATGAAGTGATTTTCTCATGTTATAATTAAAATTTTTAATATTGTATATAAACATCTCATAACAAAGTAAAGACTGCAAGAGGTAAATTGAATAAGGAATTATACAAATAACAACAGATTATTAGGAAAGAAGCAATTTAGAGGAAGGAAGAAGAAAGAAAGAAGGATGTGGTAACTAATGACAATAGTCAACAAGAAATTATTAAAAATGAATGAATAAACAATACATAATTTAAATAGTTATATTATCAATATTTATTTTAATCCTTTAAATTGGTGTGTAGTCTATTGTAGTCATTATGGATATGTTTGTACAATATGCAATGTATTTATACACATAATAGGTAGGGAAGATAGTTGACAATTAGTAATTCATTAAATGAAAATCAAATATCTGAAAAGAGATCAAACCAAATCAAATATTTATTGCAAGAATGATTTACATTTACTCAAACTCAACTTTTAGTATATAGGTGTACATGATCTAGAGTAGATTTGTTTGCATATACTCACTCCAAAAATATACTAATTTAAGTATGTTGAACCCACACCACATTTTAAATTAAATGGAGTGTAATAGTAGTAATGAAACATGCACAACATCGATTCAAAATATAGAAAAAACTTGATGCAAGAGCATCCCTAGTTGTAAAGCAATCTTGTATCAACAAAAAACATTTCTTTTTTTTGTAGTTCAGTTTGTAGCTATCTCAATAGGTTTCTTTTGTATTTTACATCATCATTTCTTAGCTCACAAAGCAAGATTTTGGTTCTACATGAGGTCATCTACAATATATATCTAGATTTTAGGTGATTTGCATTCATTTGTAAAAATTTATCGCTCTTATAATTTCACTATCAATTCCATGTCAAAGCATTGAGGGCCTATCTGGCTCAAGCATGTTGTGCACAGACGTTATTCCAAAATGTACGAAGCTTAATGGAACATCATTCAAGGCATTTAGGTTCAAGGGGAACTTTCTTGGAGGTCCACAATGCATTCCATCTCCCGATGGGTTATCTTTTCATCTTCTTCGCTGACCTACACATTTTATCTTTTATTGGGGTTTGTAAACTCTTAAGGATGATGTGGATCATAATTAGAGCTAAAGATTTATATTTAAGATCATTTGTAATCCATTGAAAATTAGTTATTCATGAGCTAGTGTTGGTATGTGGTGAATGATCATGCAAATATTGTACACTTGTAATGTATCCTTGTCGGGGTTTGAGGTCGGGTTGAACCCCAAGCGGGGGTTTGAGAGCGGCAATGTCTAATAGCAGGGGTTCGGGGCCAGTAGCCCCTAATAACAAGGGTTCAAGGGTCCATCCCCCAAAAAAAAAATCACATTGACACATCAAGGTTTTCACATTAACACATCAAATGAAAAAAATGACTTTGTAAAACCCTAATTATAGAAGCTTCCAAAAATCTTCTTATAAGCGGTTGAGATGTAAGTGGTAGCAAGTGTGATTCACGAGATTGTAATCTATTTAGCACTAGATAATAAAATCATTGGGTGGCTGAGTTTCTATGGATGTAGTCCATACTAGATGAACCACATTAAATTTCTATGTTGATCTCTTTTGTGTTATTCTTCATTGTTATTTCTAGGTTATTTAATTTGCATATTAGAGTCATGTGTGTTTCCGTTGATTGGTAGGAAACCTCTAGTTTTGAGTGGGAGCAATGGAAGAAGAAAAATTCAAGGTTGAGAAGTTCAACGACCAGAATTATCAATAATGGAAGATGCAAATGGAAGATTATTTGTATCAAAAGGATCTATGGTGGCCATTGCAAGGAAAAGAAGAGAAAGAGGATACGATGTCCGATGAAGAATGGGATATTCTGGATAGAAAGGCACTAGGAACCATTCAGTTGTGCTTGACACCATCTATGGCATTTAGTATAACAAAAGAAAAGACAATAGAGGATCTGATGGAAGCCTTGGCTAAATTGTATGAAAAACCCTCAACCTCAAATAAGGTATTTCTCATGAAGTGTTTGTTTAATCTAAAAATGATTGAAGACAGATCTATGATAGATCATTTAAATGAGTTTAATACAACTCCTAGTTATTTAACTTCTATAAAAGTGAATTTTGATGAAGAGGTGAGGGCTCTCTTGGTTTTATTTTCTTTTCCAAAAATATTTAATAGCTTGGTAATGGTTTTAAGTAACTTTGTCTTTGGTTCAAATACGTTGAAGTTTTATGATGTTGGTGTTATCCTTAGCAAGAAAATGCAATGGAAAATCATAGGTGAGACTTCAACATCGAGTAATGATTTAACTGTAGAGAATAGGGGAAGAATAAAGGAGAGAGGAAAAATCCCAAAAAATCATGGGAAGTCACAAGGGAAGTTAAAGAAAGGCAGATCTAAATCCAAAGGAAGAATGGATTACTGGCATTGTGGAAAGCCAAGTCACTTGAAGAAGGATTGTTGGTCTCAAAAGGGAAAACAAGGAGATGGACAACATGATGATAGTAAGGAAGCTAATATTGCAAATAATAAATTGCAGGATGCTTTAATTCTATGTTTAGATAATGCTAATGATTATTGGGTAATAGATTTAGGGGCTTCACTTCATGCCACACCCCATAGGAAATATTTTGTAGATTATGTTCAAGGTGATTTTGGATAGGTATATTTCAGTGACGATGAACCCTATTAGATTGTTAGAAAAGGAAAGATAAAAATCAAGTTATCAAATGGAAATGAATGGTTGCTACAGGAGGTAAGGCATGTTCCAAATTTGAGAAGGAATTTAATTTTTGCAGGACAATTGGGTAGTGAAGGCTGCATGGTTACCTTTTCAAAAAAAGTCTGGAAAGTCACTAAAGGTGCATTATTAGTAGCTAAAGGTGAAAAGGTAGGCACATTATATTTGTCTACTGGTAATACTTATTCTACCTTAGCTAATACATAAATAGTTGCTACTGAGACAGTTATAGCACCTGTTACAGGGATAGAAACAGAACTATGGCACCATAGACTTGGGCACATGAGTGAAAAGGGGATGAAAATCCTTCACTCTAGAAAGTTACTACGAGGTTTGAAGTAGATTGACTTGGAGTTATGTGAAAATTGTGTTTATGGAAAATATAAAGGAGTCTGATTTCTCAAAGTTGGGAAGAGAAGAAGAGTGATAAATTATAGCTTGTGCATCCAAATGTATGGGGACTAGCTTAGGTATCTTCTCTTGGTGGTTCTTGCTATTATGTTACTTTTATTGATGATGCAACTAGGAAAACATGGGTGTATTTCCTAAAACAAAAATCAAAAGTGTTTGAAATTTTTAAAAAGTGGAAAGCTTTGGTTGACAATGAGATAGGAAAAATTTGAAGTGTCTCAGATCTGATAATGGAGGTGAGTATTGCAGTAGAGAATTTGAAAATTACTATTCATACAATAGAATTCATAGGTATAAAATGGTTCCTAGAACCCCACAAGAAAATGGTGTGTCTGAGAGGATGAATAGGACCATTATGGAGTGTTCAAGGAGCATGAGATTTCATGTTGGACTACCCTTATAGTTTTGGGTAGATGTTGTACATACCAATGTTTATTTAATAAATAGGGGACCTTCAAATCCTTTGGATGGTGGCATTCCAGAGGAGGCATGGACAGGTAAAAAGGTAAACTACTCATTTATAAAAACTTTTGGTTGTGAAGATTTTTTCCATGTTGACATTAAAAATAGAACCAAGCTTGAGGCTAAGTCTAAAAAATGTACCTTCATTGGATATGGAGTAGATGAATTTGGTTATCAGTTATGGGATTATGAAAATCATAAAATAATTAGGAGTCGAGATGTTATATTAAATGAGAAGCTCATGTATAAGGATCGGTTGCATGAAAAGAAGCAAAAATGAGCCAAAAAGGAATATGTGGTGTTGGATGTGATTCCAAAAAATAAAATGCCAGTGGTACCTGATTCTTAGCAACAAGTTATCCCATAGACTCTTGCAAGTGTTAGATGTTCTACAAGGATAACTAGACCTCCAAAAAGATTTTCTCCATTGTTATTCTTATATTATTAACTGATTCTGGTGAACCTGAAGGTTATGAAGAAGCAATGTAGGTAGATACCAAAAAGCAGTGGGAGCTAGGCATGAAAGAGGAAATGGATTCCTTGTTGCAGAATCAAACTTGGGACTTAGTCCAATTTCCTGCAAGTAAAAGAACATTTCCAAATAAATAGGTTTACAAGTTGAAGGAAGAAGATGGAGGAAAGAAAAGATATAAGGCCAGACTCATGGTAAAATGTTTTGCATAGAAAAAAGGTATAGATTTTGATGAAATATTTTCTCCAGTTGTAAAGTTGACTTCTATTAGAACTAATCTAAGTCTTGTGGCTGCAGAAGACTTGCATCTTGAACAGCTGGATTTGAAAACAACATTTCCCCATGGGGATTTGGAAGAGGAAATATGCATACAGCAACCACAAGGATATGAGGTCAAGGTTAAGGAGGAATT
The DNA here is from genome assembly GCA_007258455.2 of Sequoia sempervirens. NCBI lineage: Eukaryota > Viridiplantae > Streptophyta > Pinopsida > Cupressales > Cupressaceae > Sequoia > Sequoia sempervirens. The sequence continues at coordinate 277,958,201 of VDFB02000008.1, read as the reverse complement.
TGTGTGTAGGTTAAAGAAGAGTTTCTATGGAATGAAGCAAGAACCTTAGTAATGGTATTTGAAATTTGATAGTTTTATGGTTGAACAAGGTTACAAAAGATGTCATGCTGATTATTGTGTTTATTTTAAGAAAATGGATAATGGAATCTACATTATCTTGTTGCTTTATGTTGATGGCATGCTTGTTGTCGTGTCTAACATGCAGCATAATAATGAACTTAAGCATAAATTAGAAAATTCATTTGCTATGAAGGATTTGGGTGGAGTAAAACAAATCCTTGGTATGAGGATAACACGAGATAGGACAAAAATAAAATTATTTTTGTCCCAAAGTGATTATGTAGAGGTGTTGAAAAGGTTTAACATGAAAAATGCAAAAATAGTTAGTACACCTTTTCCTATTCTTTTAAGTTGACTAGGGAGATGTGTCCAAAGACATAAGAGGAGGAAGATAAAATGTTTATGATACCATCTGCATCAGCAGTTGGTAGCTTGATGTATGTAATGGTATGCACAAGGCTAGATATTACACATGCAGTGGGAGTCGTGAGCAGGTATATGAGCAATCTGGGAATGAAACATTGGAATGCGGTAAAATGGATTCTCCAATATTTAAGTGGTACTACTTCAAAGAAACTATGTTTTGGAGGAACAAATTCTACTCTAAAAGGGTATGCTAAATTTGATCTAGTGGGTGATATTGATAGCAAGAGTACTACAAGGTATGTTTGTACTATAGGAGGTACTATAGTCAATTGGATTTCAAGACTACAAAAGGTTGTTGCACTTTCAACCACTAAAGTTGGGTATGTTGCTACTACAAAAGCTAGCAAGGATATTATTTGGAGGAATTGGGACAACGACAAGAAGATAGACTTTTGTACACTGATACAACTAAGCACATACAACTCAGATACTACTTCATCTAGTCAGTTTTGGAGGATGGACCGTTGAAGCTAGAGAAAATTCACACAAGTGAGAGTCCTATAGACATGTTCACAAAGGAAGTTACAAGGGAAATTTTGATTTCCTCATCAGTTTTTGTTGGCCTTCATGACTGATAATGGTGGACATAAGAAACTAGCCATACCAATAATCCAGTGGGAGTTGCAAGTGCAGTGGTGTCTTCCAGGATTAGTCTCCAAGTGGGAGATTGTTTGGTGTGGAGCCTGATTAGTCTCCAAGTGGTAAATTATTAGTATGTGGTGACTGATCATGCAAATAGTGTACACTCATAACGTATCCTCACTAGGGTTCTAGGCCAGGCCAAGCCTCAGATGGGGGTTTGAGGGCGACAACCCCCGATAATAGGGGTTCGAGGGTAGCAACCCTCAACAGCAAGGGTTCGAGGATGGTAGCCCTCGATAACAGGGGTTCGGGGGCACATACCCCCCAAAAAAAAATTCTCATTAACACATCAAGGTTTTCCCATTAACACATCAAATGAAAAAAAATGACTTTGTAAAACTCTAATTTTAGAAGCTTCCAAAACGCTTATTATAAGCGGCAGGGATGTAAGTTGTAGCAAGTGTGATTTTTGAGATTGTAATTTGTTTTGCACTATATAATAAAATCATTGGATGGATAAGTTTCTATGGATGTAGCCCATATTAGATGAACCATGCTAAATTTCTATGTTGATCTCTTTTGTGTTATTCTTCATTGTTATTTCTAGGTTATTTAATCTCTATATAATTGTTAATATTTATTGCTCTTATTTGCCTAAATCCAAACAACTAGGTAGTTAGTAGTTAGAACAATGGAATAATTCCAGTTGTCTAGGTTGTTGGAGTGTAATAAGGCCTTGTGCTGATTGTAATATCTTATAATTCCCTTGTGGTAGGCCTGTGAGCCCTAGTCATTTTGTATATAAGGCATATGATGCATGTAAGACTGCAATTTGTTGAATCAATGATAATTCATGTTTTTGGAGCATTTATTATGTCATTTCTACTATGTTGAACTCTAATTTTCATGGTTGGATAGTCCTTTCTAGACCCTCCTATTTGCAATTTTTTTCTCCTAGTCTAAAATGAAAAATGGAAACGAAATGCAAGCAAAGGGAACACAATAGCACCTCAAGATTGGTCTAGTTGAACTTGAACAAAACAAAGAAAAATAGAGTTAGTTACCTTGTCCAAGTCGATTGGTTGGTTGGCCTTGTTGATTTTTTTATTGTGTTCTCCTAGATCAATTTCAGCAACATATAACAGCTTGATTTTGCTTGATTTGGATGCAAGGATGGATGAAAATGGCTATGGATGCAAGATTGTAGTGTGATCTTGAGAGATTGAGATGATGAATTCTTGAGAATGGTTAGAATGGTTTACAAAAATGGCTAAGTGTTAGTCATTTAGCCAAGGGAGATGGAATGGACGATGGAGATTGAAAGGGGAAGAAAGATCAAGGGTTGAGATCTTAGAGTTGGCCAAAGGAATTAAAAATTCCTTTTTAATGTGCATGGAAAGGATAAAAGGAATTTAATATTCCTTGGGAAAGAAAAGGAATTTAATATTCCTTGGGAGATGAGAGAGGAATTAAAAATTCCTCAAAAGGACCTTGGGAAGACAAAAAGGAATTAAAAAATCCTTGGGGGATGGGGAGAGTTGACAAAGGGTTTATTATACTAGTGGATCAATGATTAGAAGAAGATTAGGTGGCTAATGAGGATTAGGAGCCAACTTTCAAAAGTTGGAGGATGTGACACATCCTAATCATGGATTAGGAATGTGCACATCCCTAATGATGGGATTATGAGGTGGATTAGGATTAGGTGGAGATTATGGGAGATGAGAGATAAAGGGAATTAAATAAGTGGATTATTTATTTAATTCCTTGAAGGAAAGGAATAAAGGGTAAGGTATTTAATTATTTAACCAAATACTTTAGGGATTTAGACAAATTTAGGGGTATTAATTAAATAATAGTAATATTACTTAATTAATGCAAATAAGAGGATATTTAGATGAAAAGGGATAAATTTGACCAAACATAAGTGGAAAAATTTAGGTGTACATTTTTCCCCTCTTTGAGATGGTGTTATGAAGTAGCATCATTTCAAAGAAATTTAAAATATAGCCCCAAGAAGAAGATGGTTATATTGTGAGAGATTCCCTAGTAATTCAAAGAAGTGACTAGGATGAAAGATGATGGGAGTGAAGATGAAGATTGGGGATTGAGGATGCCCCCTCAAGAGGACATGCGAGTTCAAGATAAAATAGGTGTTCTCTCGAAATAGTTGAGATGATGCAAGGATAGATGGGGAAGAAAGAAAGAATAAAGGGATTTAAAGACAAAGGTGATGTTGCCCCAGTCAAGCTGCAAGCCAAGATTTATTGATGAGGGGTGGAGCGTTGTTGATGAGGGAATAATACATCCCAAAAAAACACAAAAGGATAGGGAAGGATACATCTTAATGATGATGATGAAAATTTTGTTGATGAGGGAAGGATACATCCCAAAAAAACACAAAAGGAGAGGGAAGGGTGCATGATGATGATGATGATGATGATGATGAAAGTGTTGTTGATGAGGGAAGGATACATCCCAAAACGACATAAAAGGATAGGGAAGGATACATCCCGATGATGATGATGATGATGATTGGATCAAGGCTTGTAGCAAGGCTAGGAATAAGACCAAGGATGTGATTAGATTATTTGTGCTTAGATTGAATGGATCAGGATTGGATGGAGATGTGAGATTGGAAAATATGCTTAGAATAACCAATCTATATTATCTTAAGATTGAAGAGATGATGAAATGATGAGGATGGAAGAAAAGATGCTTAGAATAACCAATCTATATTATCCTAAGAAGATTGAAGAGATGATGATATGATGAAGATGGGGGAAGTGGAGGAATGAAAATGGATAGGATAAATAGATGAGGAGGAGTGATGAAGGATGAATGGATTAGAAAGATGGAGGGTGAGGGGATGGGGTGATGTTGATAGAGGCAAATGATAGATTAGAGGATGAGAGATGGGGGATATGAAAGGAGAGTGATCAAATCAAGAAATTTAATTCTTATGCATCATGTTGCCATGTAATGAGCACTAAATTTGATATAGCATGAGATAGTATGCACTAGGGTATGAGGAATCAAGTAAAATTTGTATCACATGCATGAGACTGACGTGACAAACAAAAGGTTAGTCCAACATCCCAAAGTCACCGGGGCTTTGGTAGGGCCAGTGTTGGAAAACCACAAACACAAAGGATGTCCCATTGTAACACAAGATGACAAGGATCTTGGTGGGTACTATGCAAGACAACCAAGAAGACAACAACAAACAAAAGATCAAGATATGCCCCTATGTTTACCAGTCAAAGCACACCATGATGTGATGGATCGTGGTGACCCCAAAGAGGTATAATAGGAAGATCAAATGATAAAAAAATCTAAAAGCATCAGAAGATCACAATCAATTTTAAATGTCCTTTTCCATAGGATCAAAAGGTGTATGGGATTAATGCAGTCTGATGAGGAAAGATGCATCCTGTTAAGACCAAAGATGGAGATTAAAATAAGTGATCAACATGACATAGGATACTCAAAACTGATTGAAGCCTATGATACTAGTGGATCTAGTTTGTGAAGAACCAGCTAGATAAGGACATACCTTGACAACACAACATGAGACACAAGATTGACACACCCTAAAGACGTAGGGGCTCGGGGGCTAATCAAATATTAGCCTTGCCTAAGTGAAAGCCCAAAGCCCTCATAGTTTGATAAAAGACCATGGATAAAAGCAAAAAAGAGGACAATGGAGACAAATGATGGATGACAAATACCGGATGGGAAAAATCCCCAAGGGTGGATCAAATGATTGACCTTGCCTATGTGAAAGCGTAGGGGAAATGTAGTTCGAGCAAAGGCTGACGACTAACCATGGAAAAAGGATGATGAGATGACCATGATAAGTGGATAAAATGATGGAACTGATACGATGAGACAAGATAGACCTGGTGGATAAGATAGGATGATGGTGAATGCACAAAGCTCGGGGATGGGATAGTTATCTCAATCATCAAAAGATGAATGGGGATGATGATATGATGGATAGATAAGTGATGAGAAGTGATAAGAGATTGGGAAGATGTGTGAAAGAGGTGGGATTGATGATAGTGATATGGATGGCATTGGGTTGCATGATGGGGGGAGCCTGTAGCTAGATACCAATGACAAGGTATTATGAGATGGAAGGAGAAATAGGGATAAATTGATGGATAGATAAGGATAAGGAGATGGAAAGATGCTAGGATGGATGGATAGGAAGATATGGATGGGGAGATGGAAGGGATGAGATGATGGGTAGATGAGGTCTCCAAGGACTATGGTACAAGGTCAAAATATGCCCTGCTCTAGATATGTCATGTATGATGACGTAGGAGGGATTGAAGATAGAAGGATGGGAAAATAAGGGAGTGAGATGGATATGGATAAGATGCATGGATAAGGAAGGGAGCTTGATGGTAACATGATGGGTGGACAGGGAAGGTAGATGGGTGTGGATAAGGATTAGGATAGTGTATAGGTGAGGGGAATGTATGCCAAGAGTTGTCTAGAGCATGTATATATGTTTTCCCCTATCTATATTAATATCACAAGGAGGATGGAGGGATTGGGATAAAAGGGATATGATAGGCAAGATGTGTAAGATAGGTGGGATGGAGGATATGGATGAAGGGGATGCAATTTCCCCTAAGTGTGGAAGTAAACTAGATGGGGTACTTACACATGACACCTGTTTGCCAGGTTTTCATTATGGTACTTATACAAGGTGCTTGTTTTCCAAGTTTTCACCATTGGATGAATTATTTCTCTTTACTTCTTTTTTTTTACTTTTGGATAGTATGTGGATGAAGATGGATAAGTATGGTGATGTGGATAAGTGGATTTAGAAGATATGTGATAAGAAGATGGATGAAGGACTCAAGCATCAAGTTTTGTATGAAGTATTAAGAGCCCATGTGTGAAGTGACTATTGGATGTTGGTACAACCTTATTAGGATAAATGGATTATGCAAGGGAATGGATTAGAGGGATTTGATGTGGGAGATATGTGGGATAATGGATGGGATATTGGAAAGTGTATGGATGGAATGATAGGGTGGATGTGTGATGGGGGAATGTTTTTGGGACCAAAATTGTCACATATGGTGGTGTATGTGAAAGGATAGGAAGATTAGTGGATGGATGATGTGTAGGTAATGGAGGAGTTGGGGTAGTGAATTTTGGGATATAAGGACCTAAAATAGATTTAGAAATTTTGGATTTTATTGTGGATTTTTCATTTGAATTCATTACATCTTTTTTCTTTGGGATCCACATGGTTTTGATTTTTTATTTGGTGGGCCTTTGTGGACTATGGATTTGATTTGGATTTTGAATTTTCTTTTCTTTTCTTCAACATGTCTTTTTAAGACAACATGAGGAGCTTTAGATTCATGTGGATGTTTAGATTTATGCATTTTTACTTTAGTATCCAAAGTTCTTTTAATAGCAATGGGATGGGTGTGAGGAGATGGATGATATGAAGGAAACATGAATGGAGTAATGGAGGTTGTATTTTGGGGATGATATGTGGATGGAGGATGTGTAGGTATGTGCCCTTGTTGATGGGTGCCATGGGTAGGTTATTGGTGGATAAAAGGATGAATAGGATGGGATGGAGGAGGTGATTGTGGGGAATAAGGGCCCAAAATGGACTTAATACCTAGAGGATGTGTGATGGTGAATGGAGGGACATAAGGACCAAAAATGGATGAAGTAGATGAAGGATGGGAGATGGTGGATGAAGGGACATAACGACCCAAAATGGATTTGGAAGATCAAGGAGGAATATGGATGGTTGTTTGGAGGTGATACGATGGAGGGGGGATGGCAGAAAATGGTCTAGTGGAGTGATGGGAAGAGCCTATTATTCTTTTGGAAGAGGCTCACTTAGGATGTATAGAGGTTGTACCAACATTTTTGGATTGCAAGTCTTGAGAGATATATCCAAGACCTTTTGTACGCGGATTTTCTTTGACATGGATAGGCTCTAAAATACCTTGCTCATGAAGGCCTAAACCTTTTCCTTGATAGTTCAAGATCTTGAGCATTCGATCTATAGTAGGATGCTTGTTATTTTGGAAGAACAATGCGAGTCCATTATTAGGTGGAGGAGGATGGGTGGCGTATATGCTCAGTTCCTCTTCTGCAAGGAAACCACCATGGAGGAATGTGAGAGTACCAAGGTAATATAAAAGTGGTGGGGGATAGTGGGGTTAGGCAACGATGGAGGATCATGAGATGGAGATGATGGGGTAGCAACATCTTGATCAGGAGGAGTGAGTGGTAAGGGATTAGGAGAGGGATTAAGTGATATGATAGGATTTGGAGTTGTGGAAGTAGGTGATAAGGGCTCATGTAATGGAGTGATTGGATCTTGAGTGATAAGGGGATCATGGGTTGAAGCGGATGAAGGACTATGAACTTGAGGTGGACCAAATGCGATGGAAGGATCTTGATGTGGAGAAGGGGATATGTTGGTATGCTTTGGACCATGCTCTTGGCATGGGTCATCTTGTGTGGGTGGCATGATGACAGAGTTTTGGAGGGTCTCTTCAAGTGGAGGAGATGGAAGGATGGAGGATTCATGAAGTTCATGGGAATGGATTTGGTGATACTAGGAGTGGGAAGAGTGGATTGGATTTGGGTGGATCTAGGAGTAGAAGATGGTGATTGGGTTTGGTTATCTTTGATGGGTTTGATGGCTCTCAAGGTAGGAGATGGGGATTCAATGGATTCAGTGGATTTGATGGTTTTAACGGGTTGATTGGTGATAGGGGTGGTAACAATAATGATAGGTGTGGGATGGAGTAGGGTCCCATCACTAGTGACTATACATGGGGGAGCAGGGCAACATGGTTCCATGACTTCAAGATGCGGAGTTGGGGATGTATTGTTTGTCATGAGTCCTTGGATAACCTCTGAGTGAGAATCATGCATATTCTAGGTTAAGCTAGGGTGATGGGAATAGACGAAGGATTAGGGATTGGTGGATGATTAGGATTAGAATAGGAATATGTGGGTAGTGGATTGTAGTAGGGGTATTGAGATATAAAATTAGAATGGGAAGATTGGGTGATGGATTAGGATAGGAGGATGTGGATGTTTTATTAAGATAGGAATATTGAGACAGTGGATTAAAATGGAAAGATGTGGATGTTGGATTAGGACAAGAGGATGTGGATTGTGGATTGTAGTAAGGGTATTGGGATAGCAGATTAGGATGGGAAGATTGAGATGGTGGATTGTAGTACATGAATATTGGGATGGCAGATTAGGGTGGGAGGATGGGGATGATGGATTAGGATAGGAGTACATGGATGTTGGATAAGAGAAAGATGTAGATGAAGGATATGATGAATACGCAGATGGGGAGGACAGTGGATATCCCTTATCAAAGGTAGCATAAGGAGTGCTAGTAGGTTTGGATGAAGGCATGATGTAATTGCTTGGGGAAATATTTCTAGCAATGATAGCATCAAAGGGATCTATATCATACTCATATTTATCAACAAGACTTTCGTTATCATCGTCAATGTAATTGGGATTTCCCTTTACTACTATTTTTGGTTGTATTGGTGAAGGATAAGGATTCATGGTGTTTGATGGGATGGATATGGATTGAAGGTATGGAAATATATGATTAGAAGGAAAGAAGAGATGATGAAAAGATAAATAGGATGGATCAGAAGAATATGGATGAAGGGATCTTAAGATTTGTTTCAATATCAGAAGATCTTGGATGTGGATAGACTAAAGCTCAAATTGGGATTTAGGTTAAGCTCAGATTGGGATTGGATTAAAGCTCAAATTCAGATTGGATTGAAGCTCATATTAGGATGATTGGAGGATGTTATGGGGTTTATTCTAAACCAAGTTTATGGGTTTAACTAGATGACATAAGTTGTTGACAATCAGATTTTGCCAGATTTGGTAGATTTCAACAATTGTTAGATTTTTCCATTTTAGGTAATTTCACATGCATATCTTTGAGAGTCCAATTTTTCCCAAAAACTTCCCAAAACTAAGGTAGGATGAATTTCCAACTAACATCCTAAATTTGAAACATGAGTTTTGAGTTTATTAACAAAAGCGACTTTTTAAAAACTATAAAAAAAAAACACTAAATTGCCATTTTGAGGGTCAAGATAAAAGTTTCAAGCCCTAAAAAAGTGCCAAAATGGGGCCCAAACGACTTAGGATCATCTGGGAATCCACATGCTACCTCATAGTGCATCCACCCATAAAATTTCAGCCCAAATGGACATCTGAGTCAAAAGTTATGACCTTCGAAAGTCCCTGTTGCATCAAAACCCCTAAAACAAAGTCTAGGTGATGATGAACCGATGGTGGATATGCAATATAGGGATTTCCTAAGATGCACTTGTATGATTTGATCAATGAACGATGAATTTAGATGGATGAAAAATGATGATTGCAAGAAGACGGATGGTGGGTTGTTTTGAACAAATCTGCCTATGCTTAGAAGCAAATTCGCCTTTTTTGAGAAGCAAATTTGCCCAAACTTCAATTGGGACAAGTAACAGGTGAATTTGATGAGTAAATTTTCCCAAAATTTAGATGACACAGGAAACAAGAAAATTTGAGAGGAAAATTCACCTAAAACTGAGCTAGTACAAGAAACAAGTGAATTTTCCCAATCAAGCAAATTTTCCTATCTATGGTAGAAAATTTGCCCAAACTCTGGATTGGCACAAGAATAGGAAAAATTGATGAGAAAATTTTCCTATCTATGCAAAAAAAATTCCAAAACTGTAGATGACATAAGAAACGAGCAAATTTGCTAGGAAAATTCACCTATATGATAGCAGGTTCACCCAAATAGCTAGCAAGATCGCCTAAACTCTAGAAAATAGGTAGATTTGACTTTCAGGATCACCTAACAGGGTGAAAATTTTACCTATTCCCTAAACAGTATGGATGGGGAATAGAATTTCCTAAAAATGAGATCACCTATTCGAAAAATGGACTCGCCTAAATCGTGAAACGGACAAACGGAGACTCAAACGAGGAGGAAAATTTGCCCGTTTAGGGAGAAAATTTTCCCAAGGTGATAGAAAATTCACTTGGCTTCCAAAAATAGGTGAATTTGATGGGAAAATGGATGACAAACTAACTCAGACTGACAGCAAGTTCACCCCTGACAAGGGAAAATTCCCCTGTTTTGGGAAAACTGGCGAGTTTGATAGAAAACAACTGACAAAATGACTTAGAATGGAAATGGGATCACCCCTATGGACAACAATTTTTCCCCAAATGGAAGCAAATTTGCATGTTTTGTGAAAATGAGCGAATTCGACAAAAAATAACTAACAGAACAACTCAGCCCAAAAACGGGATCACCCCTATGGACAGCAGGTTCACCGCAAATAGAGGAAAATTTGACTATTTTTTTAAAATAGGTGAATTTGATGGAAAACGACTAACAAACTTACCTAAAGGATGGGAAGACTCACCTATTCTAGAAAACAAGAAAAAATAGGGTTGCCTAAAAAAGTGACCCACAGGAAAATTCGCCTCTAACAAAGGCAAGTTCACCTAAATAGATGACCTAGACTGGACTGGATGTGAATTCACCTTTGTAAGGGGAAAATTCACCTCTGAAGGTAGGGGCTGACTATGACAAAGGACAAAAATCAAGAAAAACAATAGACAGGAGGCTAGGCTAACTCAACTAAAAATAAAAGCACTGGTATAGCACAATGAAGACATGCCAAGCAGCACAAACCTAGAATTGGTGATATGGGATTACAAACTTGATGTAGGCCCACCACCTTGAGCAGACAACCCAAGGTTAATACTCTGTGATACTGGGGTGGTTCACTGGATCACCCTTTCTCACAAAGGCAGATAGCTAGCGTTCTAGTGGCACAGGGTCATCAACAGATGCCACAGGCTCACCTTCACACTCTCACTCGAGGACTATCGTAGTCCACCATGAGGATTTCTATCTCAACCTAAGGGAGTACATGGTGAGTAACTTCGGGGTACGGTGTGCATCCCCTACACTACATGAAGTCGCGACTAAAACATGAGTCTCTATCTAGGTTGAACAAGGCTATCTCATGAGTCCACGATATACACATGGTACGTGGGGCACAACCGTGAACACCAGCCCATCACAAGAGTGAGTCGGGAGCCCTAGCGAGGTACTAGAAACTCAGACCAACTCTTCACGTCTTATCTAGCTATCACCCTAGCTTCGATGCTCCGCCAAACACGATGCGACTGGATTGAGGTGCAACTTTCACTCTCCCCACTTTATGTACCCTGTCGATAACACGTGGTTGGGATCATCCCCCAAATGATGAAATCCTAGGAAGGTCTTACTAAAAGAAGATACTAGACATTTTTGGCTGGTCCTAAGGCTCACACATAGTGCAAGGGGAGAGCTTAGATGCACAAGCACCTCCTAGGTAGACATGACTAGACTAGAGTGAACTATGATTTCTCGTCAGCCAAGATCACCAAATGGTGCAAGGGGATTAGATACATCAACAGCCCACTCACAAGGTGATGGAGAGCCAAGGTGGAGAACTCACAATCAGACCAAAATAACCATACTTCAACAAGGATTCAACCTTCAAAACACCATTCACTAAATCTTCCCAAGACAACACCTAATTCTTCTAGCCTCCAAATCTCAACAAATGGGCTTATCTTTTAGAGAAGGCCATAAAATACCAACTCAACATCATTAAGCATCCACTTAGACCCCAATATAATATTCCAATTAGATTTTACAAGGTTCATTAGGCCAACACCAAGTTTCATTAGACAACCCTACTCAAAAGGCTGATTAACCCCCTTTTCCAAAAAAAGTACCCTCAGATCCTTTTGTTTTTACTAAACCTCTTTGGAAAGAGTTGTATTATGATGCAAAACCACTGATTCACCCTTCAAAACTTAGACAACCAACCTATGGACTATAGTTTCACCAAACCCTCCTTTTACATGTAAAAACCTAGATTAGCCCTCTTTTCCAAACAAAGTACCCTCAAATCCTTTTGATCTTATGAAACCTCTTTGGATAGAGTTGTATTATGATGCAAAACCACCAATTCACCCTTCAAAACTCAGATAACTAACCTCTGGACTATAGTTTCACCAAACCCTCCTTTTACATGTAAAAATGTAGGGTTTCTTTGAATTCACATTTCCAAGGCTCTCCAAGCCTAACCAAAACATCAAACTACTTTATTAGGGTCTGTACAGACATTTCATACTATTTCCAAGACAATACTATCAACAATTCATCAAGACTCATCATTGTCCCACCAATCCTTACAAGGAAAATACACCTTTCCACCCTATGGTGACATCCCACATCCTACAACTCGCCTTATTTCCACTCAAGTATGCAATAAACATGTATTCTAACCTAATATCATGCCATCCCACTGACTGATAAACCGAGACAGTAAGTGGGAATGGCTTAAGACATAATGGAACTTCAAACGACACCCTTGGTGCCTTACATAGGAAGACTACAGAAAATAAACAAAAACCACTCTAAATTTGTTGTTACCACTCCAAAATGGATTCAATAGTAAGTTATTTCCATCCCCTATAGGACACAAAAAAATTTAGAGCATTAATTTACATGTACGGCTTGTACAGTGCTAGGAAAATACAGAAGTTCAGAATAATACAATGGAATTGGAGAATTAACAGAGAAAGTGTTGCTTTATTCAAAGAATGTTCACCACAACAAAACCATCAATAGATCCTCGTGCCTTTCAAAATTCTTTATAAATTTTCCAATCAAGACAACCTTCCCCCAATGCCTATAACCACCCTTTAACTACCAAGACCTTCCCTTGTCTTAAAAATTGCTAACATTGACAATTTTTGCTAAATAAGCATTATTATGTAACTTTTTTTTCCAAGACACCTATGACCACTCAAACACCTTTATTTTATCCCTAATATAACTTCTAGACTCTTTTCTTTCACTTCCATTTACAATTTGAATAATTTTCCTTCAAAGATTAATGGCAAAATTGACAATTTTTGAAGCAAGAGTGCATTTTTTGCACATTTGACCACCAAACTCACAAAATCCCTAAATACATAAAAGAATGGTCTACTTAGACCTTATTTTAAACACATACTATGATAAAGCACCTATAGACTCCAAGACTTACCTAAAGTCCCTTAGGATAGACTGCTACCAATGTAAATTTTGTAACATGGTTGTAGGTGCCCCTGCACCACACAACCGCCCTAGAACAAACACATGCCCTATGAGTGGAGGCTGATACCAACCCCACCATCCACCATACATGCTTCTTAGATCCATAATATCCTTCCACTATGTCAGACCTTGCACTCCAAACTTTCCTACACTTGGAAGTGTGCTTGCATTTGCATAAGATTGTGTTTGCACATTCAGACCTGAGATCTTCCCTTTCTCCATTCTTGGTTTAGAATCTACTTGTCTCCTATCACCTGTACTTGGACACAAACAAGGGTCAGAAAAACCATTACCATGAACTACCCTCAACTTACTCTCATCTCTCTATTTATGTATGTCTTGTTGTGCACTCTTTCCACACTGTCCTTGCACCTCTGTCACTAGTCCCTTTTCTCTGTCAGACTTTTGTACCCCTAATTTGACAACCTTTGTATTTGTACCTTCACCTTTATTGCTTACCAAATTACATACAATGGTCCCAATCAACAAACCTTCTTGTGTACTCCCTATCAAATCACATTTTACCCCTATTTTTTCCTTCACATCTGTTGTCCCTGCATTGTTAATCCTTAAAACAACATTAGGATCTACCTTTATGTTTTCTTTCACAACACTCAGAGGTTCTTTTCTTCCACACATAATGACCTTTTCCTTACCTTTCTCATCTTCCACCCAAGGGGTCAAGACAAACTTATGACCATCCTTCATTATAGTATACTCATTTGCTCTTCCATCATACATGGCACACCTGTCATACTGCCAAGGTCTTCCTAGGAGTATGTGGCAATAGTCCATTGGAAGGATGTCACAAACAACACTTTCTTTATAATCCCCAATCTTAAAATCTACAATAGCCTTCTCATTCACCAACAAATATTGACCATCACTTAGCCAAGATACCTTGTAAGGAAATTCATGAGGAATTCTCTACAAGTTTAACTTCACCATTTCACATGACACCATATTTTCATTTGAGCCAGAGTTAATCACAATCTTACATACCTTTCCCTTGCTCTTGCAAGTGGTTTTGTAAAGCCTCTTCCTGTGCAATGGTTCTACTTCTTTGGAAGTCTTCAAAATTTGTTTGTGCAGCATCAAAGCTTCTCCAACTTCAGGGTTTGCAGGATGGCTTGATGAACTAATGCTCTCCTCTTCATCCTCTTGCACAAGTTGAACTCTTTTATCACTTTTACTTCCACTTCATGAAGCACCAATCTTCTCAGGACACTTATAGGATGGATGGCCAAATTTATTGCAAGTGTAACATCTACCTGAAAACACATTGGAACTCCTACCTCCTCCAAATCTTCCCTTTGTGCCTCTACATCCACCTTTGAAATCAGATTGCTCTTGTCCGTTTATGGCTTCTTCTAGATTGTCATTATTTGGATTTGGACTAGGCATAGATCCTCTACCTCTTGATGTATTACCTCTACCCCTAACTACTTTATCTTGTCTTCTCTTTATTTTCTCCTCCACCCTGATTGTCATTTGATAAAATTCCTCTGCATTCCTAGGGTTAGCCAAAACCAATTCATCTTGTATGTTTAACCTCAAACCACCCATATATCTAGCAACTTTTTCATCTTCATTCTCATGATGACCAAACCTCAAACTTAATTTTAAAAAATTCCTCAGTATAAGACTTAATGTCCATTTCTTTCTTCCTTAAGCTTTGTAATTTCTTAAAAATTTGAACTTGATAATCCTTGGGTAAGAATTTACCTTTAAGTTTTGATACCATCTTGTCCCATGAGGTTATTTTGGATTTTCCTTGCTTTCTCCTCTCTCATTAAAAGTAGTCCCACCATACCAAAGCATGGCCCTACAACTTTTTCATCTATTCCACCTAAGGTCTAGTGGCACACGATCATCAAAAGATGCCACGGGCTCACCTTCACACTCTCACTCGAGGACTATCATAGTCCACCGTGAGGATTTCTATCTCAACCTAAGGGAGTACGTGGTGAGTAACTTTTGGGTATGGTGTGCATCCCCTACACTACACCAACTTGCGACTAAAACATGAATCTCTATCTAAGCTGAACAAGGATATCTCGTGAGTCCCCGATATACACATGGTATGTGGCCCACAACCATGAAAACCAGCCCATCACAAGTGTAAGTCCAGAGCCCTAGTGAGGTATTGGAAACTCGGAGCAACTCTTCATGTCTTATTGAGCTATCACCCTACCTTTGACACTCTGCTAGACATGACTCGACTGGATTTAGGTACATCTTTCACTCTACCCCCTTTATATACCCCGTCGGTAACACATGGGTGGGATCATCCCCGGGTGATGAAATCCTAGGCAGGTCCTACTAAAGGAAGAAGATACTAGACATTTTTAGCTGGTCCCCAGGCTCACACGTAGTGCAAGGGGAGAGCTTAAATGCACTAGCACCTCCTAGGTAGACATGATTGGACTAGAGTGAACTATGATTTCTTGTCACCCAAGATCGCCAAATGGCGCACGGGGTTTGGATACATCAATAGCCCACTCACAAGCACAACAAACAAGTTAATTGACCCTCTAATTAACCTACGTGTGCCTAGCTAGTATGGAAAATAGTAGTCATACTACCTAAAGGTCTTCAATCAATCGTCCTACAACAAACACGTTAGTAGTTTCCAATGCCAGTCTTGGACAAACAGGGACAAGCTACAAAAATTGTTAGTGAAAAGACACTCTCACAAATGGATAGGTTAGAAAATCAGTAACTGAAAATGAAACCAAAATGAAGCTAGAAACTAGAGACATAAGTCTCCAATTTACCATGGATTTGCCTCTATAAGATGCAAATTTTCCTATCTGATTGAGCAAATTTTCCCCTGTTAGGAGCAAGTTTGATTGTTTCTAAGAGAAAATTTCCCCTTCTACAAGAGAAAATTTTCCTGTTTAAGATGGATAGGGAAGTTTTCTTTTAGTGCAAATTTTCCCAAATGTGCAAATTCGCTTGTTTTCAGGAGAAAATTTTACCCAAAATGCAAATTCACCCTTGTTTCTTGATCAAATTTTCCCTTTCTTCACAAATGGGTGAATTTTCCAGGTGCAAATTCACCTATGTTACAAGCAGGTTTTCCCTTCCTAGTAGGTTCACTTGTTTTTAAGAGCAAATTTTCCCCTGTAAGGTGTACACTTGCATGTTCATGGTAGATTCACCCCTGCATGTAAACCTAAACCTGCAAAACTCAAACAATAGAAAATGTGAAAGAAAAGACCCATGGCATGGGTCCCACTAGGCGTGCCAAAAATGTGTGCAATGTTTTTCTCCTAGTCTAAAATGCAAAACAGAAATGAAATGCAAGCAAAGGGAACACAATAACACGTCAAGATTGGCCTAGTTGAACTTGAACAAAACAAAGCAAAATAGAGTTAGTTACCTTTTCCAAGTTGATTGGTTGGTTGGCCTTGTTCATTTGTTCAATTGTGTGCTCCTAGATCAATTTTGGCAGCATAACGACTTGATTTTGCTTGATTTGGATGCAAGGATGGATGGAAATGGCTATGGATGCAAGATGGTAGTGTGAGCTTGAGAGATTGAGATGATGAATGTTTGAGAATGATTAGAATGTTTTTTGTAAAAAAGGCTAAGTGTTAGTCATTTAGCCAAGGGAGATGGAATGGATGGTGGAGATTGAAAGGGGGAGAAAGATCAAGGGTTGAGATCTTAGAGTTGGCCAAAGGAATTAAAAATTCATTTTTAATGTGCATGGAAAGGATAAAAGGAATTTAATATTCCTTGGGAGATGAGAGAGGAATTAAAAATTCCTCAAAAGAACCTCGGGAAGACAAAAAGGAATTAAAGATTCCTTGGTGGATGGGGAGAGTTGACTAAAGGGTTGATTAGACTAGTGGATCAATGATTAGAAGAAGATTAGGTGGCTAATGAGGATTAGGGGTCAATCTGCAAAAATTGGAGGATGTGACACATCATAATCATGGATTAGGAATGTGCACATCCCTAATGATGGGATTATGAGGTGGATTAGGATTAGGCGGAGATTATGGGAGATGAGAGATAAAGGGAATTAAATAAGTGGATTATTTATTTAATTCCTTGAAGGAAAGGAATAAAGGGTAAGGTATTTAATTATTTAACCAAATACCTTAGGTATTTAGACAAATTTATGGGTATTAATTAAATAATAGTAATATTACTTAATTAATGCAAATAAGAGGATATTTAGATGAAAAAGGATAAATTTTACCAAATGTAAGTGGCCAAATTTAGGTGTTTACACCTCCATTTGTGATTGCACCAAGTGGTATCAAAGTGAGTTTTAATTCCTTTGGGAAATAAGGTATTCCTTGTGGTGAACAAGTCATTGACCTAAGGCAACCTACAAGTGTTTTCAACTGCGCGTTGACTATGAGGCAGTTGAGACCTCATAGCTATATCACTGAATTGATGCAATTGCACTAGATTTGAGGAAGAGATGTCGCCAAGAAGGGTGCTTTCTATGGAAAATGTTGTGGAACAAGTGGATATATATGAAGGATCTTTTTGATGTTTTATGTAGTGGAAACATGAGATAAGTGTTAGTGGATGTGAATTGTGCAAATATAGAGTGAATGCAGAGCATAGCAGAGTGTTGATTCAAATCAGTATGAAAAGTTCTGAGTATTTATTCTAACCTTCATTGGAATTGTATTTTATGCATATATATTAGATGCAATTGTAACAATTCAAATCCAGCTATGAGCCACAATCTCATCTATCTCTTTTACTTCTTAGTGGGAAGTGAGTCCACCTGTAGTGAGCACTTCTATATTATACTATAACTGATTATAATATATTGTGAGATAATCCTTATCGCGCTTTTTCCCATTTTTGGTTTTCCAAATAAAAACCTAGTGTTCATGTGTTATGTGATATTGTTGGAGTTTTTCATGCTTTCCTTCATTACTACAATAGAATATTTTATGTGAGTTGTTTTTTTAAATTTTTAAATGGTTTAAAAGAATATTGATTCACCCCCCTTCTCAGTATTCCAATTGTTCAACAAGTTAGTGGCTAACCATGTTTTTCCATGTGTTAGTAGGTAGCAAAGATATGTATGTGCCTCAAGAAGCAATTATGCCTTCAATAATATTATGTACATGTAGATTAGACTCATATTTCTAGAATGTCAAGCCCTATGTATAACACTTATGGTCAATTTTTGAACAATATGCACTTGCACATAAATAGAAATATTTAGTAGAAACTTTTATAGTCTAAAGGAGCACATGTGTTTCCACAAAACACAAGCACACAAACAACAAGTGCAACATGCATGAAAGACATATTTTAGGTGATGCAAGATTTCATGAACCCTACGATGTTCTTTTATTAAGTAATTCTTCCTATCAAGCTTATTATAATGTGCTCAAGAGCATACACCCAATTGATATGTTGGGCCTTAACCAAGTGGACTTGCCTCTTCAAGTATCCAAGCAAACCTCTTATGTATTTAATCAAAACCTCTTTTTCAATCACATCCTTACCCATTTGGACTACCCACTTCATGAGTCAATCCATATTTGTACAATATAGTTATAATATGTTACAAAAAATAAATTACAAAATGGTTCATATTCTATCACTAACATTACATAGCCTTCCAATTACTAATAGTTATGTTCCAATTTCATGATTTTTTAGATGATTTGTTGAGTAGATTCCACATGTCAAAGACTATTAATTATATCAATGTTTGACAAATAGTTCAAAAAAGACTACAAGAATATGTGTGTGCACTATATAATGTTACAAATACTTGTTAATGACATGAAATACCACATAAACTTATATAATTATACAAGATATTAAGAAATATTATATACTGAAGTACTCTAAATCTGCATGTAAGACCAACTTCAAATACTTATTAGAAAGGTTAGTCTAAACACACAAATCTGCAAATACCTCCATGAAATAAAATATCTATGCTAAAGAAATGCCACAAGTAACAAAAACAACATCAAGAAGACATTTCAAAAACAAGATAATCACCTATTCCATGTTGGATTGGTGTCACATGTGCTAGTGACCCTTTCCCAACCCTTGATCAATAGCTAAATGATGGTGTATTGCAATGGAGATGAAGAAACATGATTATTTCTCAAACCAAGAGAGTAACCTTGCATAAAATTGTGGATCCTTGAATGAGAATGAAGGCCTTCTTTTATAGATTTTGTTGATGAGAGATTGGCCAAGATGGTGAATGTGGGACTAAAGATCCTCCAATGAGAAGATGACACTTGTCAAATGGTGAGTGGTTAATGGTTGTGCAAGATTTGGGAAGAGTGCCCATGAGAGGGAGAATTTGAATTCAAATTTGCAATAAATTTTGAGAGGGGAAGAAAAAAATAGCAATAAATGCAAATGTTGACTTAATGTTGAGGGAAAATGAGGTTTTTAAAATAAATCAATAAAATTGATTTATTGTGCAAGTGGAGATATCTAGAGAATGCAAGTGGGATGGGATTAACATTTAATCAGGGTTAGATTAAATAGATGATGATTATGCTGATTTAATGCTGATTAGGTGAGTTGACCTTTAAGACTTTGATATTTGATTTATTTAATTCAGAAAAGGATGAAGTATGGATTTTAATTAAATAAATGTTTGATCTATTTAATTAAAGGGATGATGCTTGATTTATTAAAAGGCTGATGATAATGTTTATTTGATAAATGACCTTAGGAAATGAGATTATTTAATAAATGGATGAAAGTGATGAATGGACCTAATGTGAGACCTAATTTGATCTCTGGGAACTCGATCAATGCATAATGTTAATTTTGCAAAACCTTCGCCCCTTTTGAAGCAATGTACTTGTTGCGTTGGTTCAAAGAATAACTTGCCGCAATCGAAATTTAAAAATTTCATGATTTTTTCAGATGCCCCAGCGGAAAGAAGTACACTGGTACATTGCCCCCTCGAGAGATCTAGCGAAAAGATTCAATTTGAGGGTCGATCTCGCGATAAAGAGGTTCAAAATGGATGGTTATGGATGACGATGCAAATGAGATGATTTCAAGATGCTTAGAATAACAAATCTATATTATCCTAAACAACTTAAATGATGATATGATATGAGATGGATGAGATTGATGATGTGATATGCCGTGATTATGCAATGGATGAGTTATGAGATGCTTAGACTAACAGATCTATATTATAATGATGATGCATGTGAGATGATATGCAAAATTTTGATGATTTATGGATGCAAGATAAATGCATAATGCTGATGGATGTATTGGTGATGATGATTAACTATTCATGCCGTGATGTTAGTGTGGAAAATGAAGAAATTAGATGATGCCAAGAGGATCCAACAAGCCAACATTATGAGAAATGATGATGAGAAATGACGATGAGAAATGATGATGAGAAATGATGATGATAGATGGATGATTTTCTTATCAAGGATTGGGATTTTCAAAGGGTCACTTACTTTATGTTTGATAACATGCCTAAGCATGATGCATCAAGGTATAAAGGACCAGGATGGCGTTGTACTTAGTGTGATGGACTTTGATCACAAATAGATAGGAGTATTCTTGTTCACACCCTCGACATGAAACCTTTGTTAGATGCACT
>VDFB02000008.1:277844010-277937225 GCA_007258455.2 Sequoia sempervirens | reverse complement strand
TGAATCAGTTTGCAGTAGGACCTGTGAGTTGTGAGAAAATACCTCCAAAAATAGCCGAACGTGGTAGAGGTGGAGGTAGAGGGGGAGGTAGAAAGCCTCCTAATGTTGTTTGTGGTTATGATTTCAAAGCCCTTAGAAGGAAAGTAGAGGCATTGCAACAAGAGCTACGTAGAATAATTGAACATAGAGGAAGAGAACCTGAGAGTGAAGAAGATGAATCTTCTAATACATCTAGTCAGTCAAGTGGTGGATGAAATACAATAGCAACAGTTGACAATGACCCTCTAATTGTTGCATTGGAAAAAATTGGAAAAAGACCAAAGATGGAAGTTTCAACATTTAATGGAAGCTTAAATCTAGAGGAGCTCATAGATTGGATAAATGAAATGCAATAATTCTTTGAGTTTGAAGAGATTTAAGACCATAGCAAAGTGAAGTTTGCAAAAACAAAATTGAAAGGACATGACAACATTTGGTGGAGAGAAGTCTAGCTAGAAAAAGGACAAAGAGGAAAAGATAAAATCACAAGGTGGGATAGAATGGTGGAAAGAATGAAGAGGAAATTCATTCCTATAGATTATTAACTTGAGTTACTCAAGAGGATGCAAATTCTAAGACAAGGAACAAAAACTGTGAAGGAGTATACTAAAAAATTCTATAAAGAACTGATTAGAACCAAACATGTTGAAGCAAATAAGGATAAAGTAGCATGATACATCAATGGGTTGAAGCTTGGCATACAAGAGGAATTGGAATTAGTAATAATTTACACCATAGAAGATGAATATCAATTTGCACTAAAGGTGGAAGAAATATTAAATAATTTTTTTGAAAATAAGTAAAGAGGAAAGGGTTGTGGTGGAAGAACTAGAAGTGAAGATCAAGAAGAGAATAAAGGATCTAGTAGCAATCAAAAAAATAGAAAAATGGAGACTATAGCAACAATCAAAATCAGAAAAATGATGATTCATATTACTTTTGTGATCAAGATTCAAGAGGAAGAGGAAGATCCAGTAGAGGAGGTGGAAGAGGAACTTGTTTTTGATGTGGAGAAGAGGAACATCGAGCTTATGATTTCCAACATAATCAAGAAAGAACCAATAGAAGGACTGAAAACAATGCAAGGGTAGAAAATTTGAATGAGGAAGATGTTAATTCTTCACATTTAGAAGATACATAAAGTGGAGAAGTACTTGCTATAAGAAGAGCCCTAATGAACAAAGGAAAGGAACCAAATCAAAGGAAAATATTATTTCGAACAAGATGTAAGTGTGAAGCTAAAGAATGTAAGGTGATTATTGATAATGGTAGTACTGACAATATTGTTTCTAAAGAAATGGTGAATAAGTTACAAATGTAAAGGAGAAGGCACCTAAATCCATGTAGGATTGCTTAGTTGTAGGATGACCATAAATTTTTGGTGAATGAACAATGTTTGGTAAAATTTAAGATTGGTGATTATCATAATGAAGTTTTGTGTGATATAATGTCTATGGGTGTTTGTCACTTGTTATTGGGAATACCTTTGAATTTTGATAGGTGTGTAATGCATGATGGGTATGCCAACACATTATCCTTAACAAAGGATGGAATCAAGCACAAGTTGAAGCCATTGAGTAATGAAGAAGGAAAGCTATGTAATAGCACTGGAAATTGGTTGATTAATGGAGTTAAATAGTTAGTGAAAGAAGATGAAGATGAAGATCATGATTTAGTAATATAAGTTGCAGTAGTATTGATTGCATTTAAGATAGAATTTCAATAGAGAAAGAAGAGGTAAAATCTATTTTTTTGAAAATGTTGTAGAAACTGATTTATTTGAGCATGATATCATTGGTCTATATTTTTGGCAAGATAAGAGGAGGCATGAATTTTCTTGGAGAAGGTGAAAAATACATTTTCATTGTAGGTTTTGAAGGTGTTTTACAATAGAAAATGGATTATGGAATCCATGGTTGAAGAACAACAAATTTGGGGAGTCAATTTCTCAATGTAGGAGGATGATTTGAAGAAGAAGCATCTATAGTTTGATTTAACATTGTTTTTTGTCATATTGCAGCTTCATGTTTGTTTTGTATTGATTTTCTTTGGCTTGTATGGCTGCACAAACCTGTGTAATTAGATTTATTTGAAATTATAGAACATGATTGCAAATCAAATAGAGAGGATTTAATCTATTGTTGCAATTTGTTACATCTTGTTGTTGTTGTCGGTGTTGAAATAATTTGCATGAGGGTTGTGTGTGAATACCCTTACATCACATATTGATCTTTTCTATTTCAGCTTTTGGGGTACTTTGTTTGGCATATTCTTCTTGTAAACTATTTAGTTGGACCTTGTTCTAAATATTATTGCTTAAATTATGAATTTTAAGGTCATATGCTTTAGTTTTGGTCTATAGTTAATTGACAATGTATTTTTTCTTTTAATCTCTTACTCTATTTTCTTGATATTTTTTCTTAACTTCAAAAATTATGTGGTTATGACTTTTGATTTTCTTCAATTAGCTCTACTTGGTCCTCTAGGTGTGCTTGAGTTAGATTCATACCTACTAGATTTATTAAATAATCCTCAAGATTGATGAGCCCATGTGGTTTATTAATAATAGGAGTAATATGAGAAATTATCAAGGCTTGATATGCTAGACCATACAAAGGTCTTATGCTTGCATGCATATGATATATATATCTTACTTTTTTTTCAATTATCCATTTTAGCATCATAAGCTTGCCATGAAATACTCATCTATTGATTTATATGCATAGGTGACTATATGAAATCTTCTATGAAAGGACTACCTTGTGGGAGGTCATAAGAGTAGGTGACTTACTACTAAGATGGGACTAATAGGGATCTAGGATTTAATGGAGGATGTACCATGAGGGAATATGGGATGATTTGTGGAAAATTTTAAAAAAATTGAGGGAGGAAATAAGAATTTGTGATGATATGAAAGGAGAGGAAAATTGGGATATTGTGTTGGTAGGGGTCTATAATGCAAGTGACACTATTGGAGAAGATATCTAAGGTAGTCATTAAGGTAGATTGAGAAGAGAGAAGGACAGTATAAATACTTATTTTCTCAACCACTAAAGTTCTGAGTGTTGTGGTAGGTGTTATTGTTGGTGTTGCCTCCTTAGCTTCCTCTTCCCCTCCTGGATATAGAGTCTTTATGAATTTCCTCATCTTCATCTCAATTTTTTTTGTAGTGACCATATCTATTGCTTTTTCTTCTAATCCTTAGTCACTAACCACTTGTGGTATTTCTTATGATATTAACATATGGGTTTTTTCATCATAATGCTCTTAGATTCTGAATTTATTTGAGCAAGATGAATAGGGGCTTTCTAAGCTTATGCTTTCATTTGATAAAAAGGAGTTAGCCAAGGTTTTATTCTAGATTATGTTCCAAGAATTTCTTCCATTGATGATGATATTTTAGTTTATTCTTCTTCATTATCCTTAGGTTATGAGCTCTCATCTCTCTAAATATTATTGATATTATAGTCTAAAGTAGGAGAATCATGTTCTTCATCCCAAATCTGCTCCTAAGTGTCATCAATTGGGACCAAGTCATATATATTTTTTAGTTTTGTGATTTCTTTACTATATTTCCAATAGGCCCTTATCTCTTTTCTTCACCCAATCCATTTTCTTGAAGGTCCAATGGAGACCAATTGTCATGATTTTTATGGATCATAGGTATGGACATGGGTATAAAACTTTACCATGGAGGGAGTGGTTTCACAAGGATTTTATGAGTTTCTACATAATAATATTTAGTATCATTGGTAGGTTATTGCTTTTCTTGAATATCTAACCTCCCTTTTGTTGAACACTTGAAATACTGACAAGGGGGTGAATCGGTATTCTATTAAACCATTGTCATAATCCAACCAATAATCAAAATATATCTAACTGCAACTACGAATGAAAACATGAAAGAGATCACTACACCACATAACACATGAACACCAGGATTTTTACGTGGAAACCCCAAAAATAGAAAAACCATGGTGAGGATTAGCTCACAATATATTATAACCGGTTATAAGATATTACAAGGGCTCATTGCTAGGACTCACTATCCTTATAAGGCTCACAACCAGAAATAGATACAACACAAAAGTGGCTACACAACTAAAGTGTGAACTGATGTAAGGTGCACCTTCCTTGTGTTGAATTCAATTCCAATGAAGCTCTGAATACAAAATACTACTATGTTTTGTAGTCGCTCAACATTCACAACAATTTTTCCCTTATACTAATCTTACACATACAAATTCGCAAGTTCACACAATATCAGATTTCACACACATCATAATAAATTCTTACTACTCTATGCAACTCAAAAATGTTCCACATATATACCCTATTACATTTGCATACATCAATTAGATCAGCCTAATTAGATGTAGCCCTATTAATTCAAAATTACTTTGTCAACATCATACTTGAAACAAATCTTCTTTGCACTCAAATAAAAACATGAAAAGATTGATTTAGGTTGGCACATATCTAAAATAGATCCCCTTAACTTCTACAATACATATTAATCTTCATAGCACATATTCAAGTATTAGGTCAGCCAAGAATTATACCTAAACACAAAACAAACCAATCTAACCAACATCAATCATCCATATGATCATATAAGCACGTTCCATATGGAATATATGTAGTACAAATACTTGTAAACTATCTCCCAAAATTGCTAAGTTTGTTTCCAAACATCAGAGGAATGCAAACTAGATAACTCATACCATCTTGCACTGTATAAACCAAAATAATCTATGTCAATCTTATGCTACTTGTAAATTTTATTCGGTTCAACCAAAATCAATGAAATATTGATCATAGATGTATTTAGTAGTCCTAAATAGCATACTATAACCACATAATTCGGTCTTACAACATGATAAATTCCAGACCAAATTACCAAATCAAGGTGTCACCAAAACTGTTTACCGAATTAGAAAAAATTGTCAACAAACAATGTTGGCATCAATGACAATACATCAAAGAGTTATGTCTTCATTCTTTCAACAATCCCCCCCTTTATGATTGATGGAAACATGTGACAAAAATGAATCTCCAAAAATTCAATACCATAACTATCTTTAAAAGCTTGTATGAACTGCCCCTTTCAAGCATACATCAGAACTTCTCCCAAAATATTTGTTACTCCAACAAACGTTCTCCTTCACACAATTTCTTAACAACTCTAGCACCAAAACATTTTCCAACTTCTCAAAACTTCTCCTTCTTTAAAATCAAGGACAAAGGGTATGTCAGTAACATACTTGTAGGCATTAAACTTGATGCATATGTATAGAGAAATGATTGAGATGTACTCACTCCCCCTTAGGGAGTTCTCCAAAATTTTGATTCATTTGTATGTACAAAGAAAAATTGAAAGCAATTGAAACAATAAAAGGAAAAACACAAATAATGTTTATTTGGAGGTGGAGGCACCTTCTAACTCCTTGAGAATGGCTTCCCAAGTAGATTTCCCTTCATCCCAACTCTTCTTAGTTGTAGCAAGCACCTTATACATTGATTCCAACTCCACCAAACTCTCCTCTCCCTCTTTCAGAGTAGTTAGATTAGGATTTATCTTTTCAATATTTTTTGTGTTCACAAGGGCACATAACACCTAAATGTGCTTGGTCTTCACCAAGTCTCCAAGCTATCCAAACCTCCTTATAACATCCTCTTTCTATCTTTGCAAAGTGAAAATTTTATTTTGCAAGTCTGAAATGGTTGTCCAAGAGGCATATTTTCTATCTTTTGCAATTTCATAAGCTCTAGAGGCATTAGCTAATTGTGACTCTATTGATTCCATAAAGCATTTAATTCCTTGAGTGTCATCTGGTCACCTCATGCAATACAATAATAATATCTAAGCTTCATCTTCACATTCCTTCACATCTTTCAAGCATTTCATCACCTTGTTATGTGTAGTTGCACATTGATCTTGTAGTTCAAGCAATATTTTCTCTACAAGCCTTCATTCCACTTCTTTTTCAGTTTGCTCCTTTATATTAGAGGTATACTCCCTAAGTAAATCAACCAAAAACTTCAAATTATCAACAGGTGTTATAGAATCATCAACTAATGTACTGGGGGTAGCATCATTAGAGTCTTGATAGCATCATTGATTAGCTTGGTCCCTTTCTGATGAGTTTCTATAATCTCCTTTCTCTTAGAGGCAATAAAGGTATCTCTGAGCTCCATCCTCTAAATAGGTGAGATCTTATTTAGATCTACACAGCCTTGTTGTGATGGGAGCTAAATCAACTACGATGGAATGGTCAGTTGAATCCTTATTTATCTTGTTAGAAGACCCTTGAGAGTATTACCAGAATATTCTCCAGATGACTTTGATGGCTCCAAGGTCTTTTGGGATTATTCTTCAATTTTTTCAACTTTGGTTTCTTCTTGCTTCTCTTCTTTCTCTTCTTCTTCTTTTCTGGAGGGGTTTTCTATTTGTTTGTCTTTGTTTTCATCCTCATTTTTATCCTCATCATCTTTCTTATCATCATCCTTTTTCATCTTTACCTTCTTAGATTCTTCATTTTTATTTTCTTCACCTTCATTTCTAGTAGGCTCATTATGCTTGTCATGGTGATCTTTAGCATTATCACTGACATCATTCTTATTCTGATCTTCATTATTTTCACTAGTTGTATTCTCAATGTCATCTGAAGGAGAAAATGTCTCTAGAGGATCATGTGTATAATCAACTATATTCCATAAAACATCCAAATGTGGAGTCTCTTCTGTATATAATAATTATTTACTTCTACAACTTCTTGGAAAATAGGTAAATTAGTTATAGGAGGAATATTTTCCTCTGTATCGATAACAATATCTTTTTCAAGCTCCTTTACTTAAGCTATACTAGATGATGAAGCAGCAATCATCCCAATTTTTTGTTCCAAATCTTTCACTATATCAAAAGTTTCTTGTTTCAACTTTTTTGTGATGTTCTTTTCTCTAGCCATAAGAATGGTAACTCTTTTCTTTACCCTAAACTACTTTGTGTATACTTCCAGTAAGGTAGCCTTGTCATCCTTAGATAGAGAGGATCCAATCTCATTTAAAGCAACATCTTTTTATCGTGTTTTCTACTTTAACAACTTCATTCCTTCTTTTTACTAGGGCCTTCCATACAATATTAGTCACCCTCTTCTTCATGTTATCCATGTTTGCATCCAAAATGATCATATATTGAATGATGGAATCTATAATTGTTTTCTTATCTTCCTCATCAACTTCATCATACAATTTGGTTGTTGCTTCTAATAAACCATCATGCTCTAACATATTTTTAACCAAAGATTCCAACTTTATAGGTGAAAGGGCTCTTATCTGAGGAGGCTTGGACTTCTTCTTCCCACACTTTGATGTGCCTTCATTTTTTTTCTTCTCCTATTTCTTTTTAGGCTTCATGTGCACACGTATTGTAAAAGCTTCTTTCCCCTTCTCTATCTCCTCTTCTTCAAAGGTATCCACAATATTGACTTTAGCCTTCTTGAATTCAATACTAGCCTCTTGTGAGGCACCTTCACCACTAGTGGAAACACTGCTTCTTATTTTTCTTTTCAATTTTTCTTCTTATTCTAAACTAAGTTTAATTTACTCTTCCAAAACATCACTTAATTTATGACCTCTAGATGCTTTTTGTTTCTTTCTCCTTTTGGAGGTAGCAGGAGGTGCTACCGGAGGTACATTTTTCCTCTTTATGGTCTCAGTACTGGTTCTAGAGGGTGCAAACACATCAACTATTGTTGAAGCACTAAGCTCTACCTTCTTCCCTTTAATGGTAGTTGTGCTAGATGGTTTTGGAAATGCAGAGGCAGGGGTGGAAGCTGATCTTCTTGATCTACATGGTCTGGAGGACTCACCAACTATCTTGGTTTTCCTTTCTACTGCAACTTCCCTTAATCTGTCAAATTATTCTTTCAAAATGCCATGCATTCCAAAGATTTCAACTTGTTTTTTCACTCTTTTTTTTCTAGTAGGTTTTGAGGTCTCCAAGTATACTTCAATTGATTTCTCCTCATATGTACCATGTCTAGGCAGGGAGGAGTCCCTAGGACTGTTTAACAATAATTCAATGTATCTCTCAGCCTCATTCTCAATAATCTCATATCCAAGAGGCTCAATCCATATTATTCTAGGTTCAACTGCCTATTATGCATTCATCAATAGATACAAGAAAGGTTATGTCATTTTCATACTTCTCCACTAAACTTTTAAGAATTATTTCCCATTCATACATGCTCCTTTGGAATACTGTGAAAAATGAAGTCAATGCATTAGCCTGGGCATTATAATCTCCAATGTTGTGTAAATAATCAAAATTTTGGTGTGCCACTAGTCTACTTTTGTCCTACACAATTTCTCTCCTTTCAGGTAGCTCCCTCAAGAAGTAGAATAGAAAACATACAATCAGTGTTCCAAACTTGAAAGCATACTTCATTGTTTTTGTTTGATTCAATTTCTCCAAAACTTGTTGCCAAAGCAACTCACACAAATCATAATATTTCTCATTTACTACCATGTAATGAGCAACATATATTGTATTTGCAGATATCAATTTTTCTCTATTGGTGAAGTAGATTTTGTGGCCAATCATAATTGATGCATATTTCATTGTAGGATTGGTGATTGGTTTGGTTGTTAATGATATTCTATCAAATGTGGCACTAGTTAGCTACATAACCACATCATTCTTTACTGACTTCAACATCAATATGGGTTTGATATCACATAATCTAGTTATAGCCTTAATTACATCCTTAGAGATTAATCTAGGCATATCTATCCACATGAATTTGTCATGCATTCTGCTCAGGGATATCCTCACAAACTTTGCATCCAAATCACTGCTAAAGTTAGGAGACCAGTTCCACATGTCTAGCTTCTTTCTCACTAGGTTTGCATACTCTAGTTTTACCAAAAATTCATCTCTAGTCAACTCATTAGACCATTGATTTTTAAGTACTTGGTGATCATGCTCTTCCAATTTTCCACGTATATAGATTCTTGTGACCTTAATGGGAAAAACTTTAATTGGGATCTTTGAAAATACACAATTGGGGTCATTGTCAAAAAATGTCCATGAAAACCTCTTAAACTTTGGTCTAGGTCATTTAATGATCTCAACTACGATTGGTGTAGCCATTATAACCTCAAATTCTATCTTAAAATTCTTGTAAAATTGCTTCTAATACAAACCCACAAACCACAGACATTTGTAAATACCTTTTTTATGCTCAACAAGAACTAGGGTTTGAACCAATTTGCTTCGAATCACCTTCAATCACTTCTCAATTCACTCTGCTCTCTTTCAAATGTACAAAATTGATATAAAATGACTTAGAATTTCACTTTATACCTTATTGATCTACCCTAATTTCACATTTATTGCTTCAGATTTCCAAAAAGTTGGTAAATACTTCATTGATACACTATAAACCCTAAAATGCTCTGCAATTGTTCAGATTTGTATATTTTCTACCAATTTCTTTTCCAAAAGCTTAAGCACATCATTTTACACCATATATCTTCATGTCACTACTTGAAACATCAATTTTTTTGTGGGTTGTTAGATTTCTCTATTAGTACTCCCCCTAAGCCCATGTCTAGGTTTAGTTTTCAAAAGAATTATCTACACCATATGGAGGTACAGATGCATTTGATTCATCCTTATTATTATGTTTCTCTTTCCTTTTCTAGATCTCCATTTCCTTCTTAACTTCAATAGTCCATCAACTTTTTTCACAGGTTTTTTCCTTTGTTCTAGATTAGTCTGCCTTCCATTCTTGCTTCTACAAAATCTTGAAATTTGTCCAAGTTTGTTGCAATTGTAGCATACAACATTTTCTGACCAAACTAACTTCCATTCATTCTTGATCTACACTGGTTAACCTTATGTCCAAATATATTGCACGTGTAACTTACATCTATGTTTTCTAGTGCCCTTTTTGAATCTCCTTACAAAATTTGCTTCCACCTCATCAAGATCATCCAAATTAGATTCATCATTTTCTTTCCTACTGACTTTAAAAATAGTTTCTTTCCTTGTAGCATCTTGGTCAAGCTCTCTTAATTCAAAATTAGTTAAAGAAAAATATATTTTATCTCTAGAATACTGATCCAAATTTTGAGCTTCCTTAATAGCAGAAACTTTACCACTATAATCTTTAGCAAGAGGTCTTAATACCTTTTTCACAACTTCACCTTCCTTCGGTTCTCCACCAAGACCATTGATGGCATTGGAAATTTCATCCACTCTAAGCATGTAGCTAGCAATATCTTCATCTTCTAGCATCCTTAGGGTTTCAAATTTGTCTTTGAGATTCTACATATTTTCTTTCTTGAGTGTATCATCTCCTTCATAAATTCTCTACTTTTTCTAAATTTCTTTCACAATTCTAAGGCTTATGACCCTCACTAGTTCTGAATTAGAAAACCCACTCAAGATAGAATTACTTTTTTTACCATTATTCTCATAATCCTTGATCTCATCATCACTTGCTAGAAGAGTAGTAGGCATAGTACATCCAATTTCAATTGAATTCCAAAAAAAAAAACCTAATGAGACAAGAAAGGCTTTCATCCTGGCTTTCCAAAAAGCATAATTTGATCCATTTAACATAGGAACTTTGGCATCATTTTTATGCACCATCAGATCTATCTCAAGTGGTTAAGCTTATTCCAAGGAACCACAACTTTGAAACCAATTTTTAGACATACAAGACAAAATAGAGGGGGGTGAATCAGTTGTATATTAAAACATTCAAATCCTCATTAATCTTTAAACCCTCATTAGCCATCAAACCCTTATTAATCATCAACAAAAAGTAAACATATGAATCATTAACACACAAAAAAAATCATATGCAAGAGAACACAATATTTACATGGAAAACCTTGATAAGGGAAAAATCATGGTGAGTATTAACTCACATATATGTGAATAACAACATCGAATAGAATAGGCTTACTATTGAAAGGGCTCACTACCCAAAAGAGAAGAAAGGCTCATTGCCAAAGGAATCACTATTCAAAAGAAAAAATAATAGAATCAGACTATTACAAGGAGGTTCACTACCTCAAAGCAATAGGAAGAACACTACATATAGTTTCATTGATTGAAAGAGATCAAGGTTTCATTGAAATGCTACCACAATAGGATTGTGATCCCCAGACGCTAGGACAAGATGGTAAAGAAGTAAAAGATTTCAAGGAATGGATTGAAAGAGTGAATAAAAAACATGTTCATTCACTAAATCGGTAAGTCATTGATGAAATTATACAGTGCAGTAATGTTATGGTCAAATATGAAACATAGAAGATGTAGAGGAATGCAAATATCCTCCAGCTATCAGAAAATTATACCAAGCTCAAATATGGTTGGAAGGTAATTCAAGGAATTTCAAAAGAGTGTATGCATCAGGTATTGGTTGCCTTCTGAGAGTATGAATTGAAGAAAGGTGAAGAAGAATTATCAGACCTGGAGTCTGATGTGAGGCAATGAATAACCAGATATCTACTAGAGGTTAGCACAAGGATATGTTTTTCAAAGG
Source organism: Sequoia sempervirens (assembly GCA_007258455.2). Classification (NCBI taxonomy): domain Eukaryota; kingdom Viridiplantae; phylum Streptophyta; class Pinopsida; order Cupressales; family Cupressaceae; genus Sequoia; species Sequoia sempervirens. The sequence goes on along the minus strand of VDFB02000008.1, from coordinate 277,925,625 downwards.
AATTTTGCAGGTTGTTCTTAGTCCCAATGGAGGTGTATTATCTCAAAAATTGAAGAATACCAATGGACTTGTTTTGTGCAGAGCATTTGTATACCAGAGCTTGGAGTTGAAGACTAATGCCGATGAAGAAATCAAAGCTTTGACTTTGTCTAGAAGATTCCAATGACAATTGGCATCTACCACGTGCTATTTTTTTATTTTTTGTCTATGATTCCCTTTGATAGACTTAAGTTTAAAATTTTGGGCCTTGTTCCTATAAAAGTCCATTTGATGCTTTACTTTTACTTTTAGTTCAAAATTTGTGGATGTCAGAAGAGCAAAAACTTCTTTAAGTTTTGTTCCTTTTTCCCATTTTCTGAATCATTCCAGATTAAAAACTTTATGTACATAGAAGCTAATCAATATCAAATCTAATTTGAAAGCTACCGCCTAGTATGAAATCTTTTGTAGTTGGTTGTTTCTTTAGCTGGACAAGACTGTATATTGCACCATTTAAGGGTGCATAAAGAACCTACTCAATGTCCAAATGAACCTCCCCTTCTTTAAAAAATTGCATCATTCTATGCCTATATTTGAAGCAATCTGGTGAAGTATAGATTGGTTTGCTTTGATTTGGTTAATTCTTGGGGCATGCATGGATAATACTTGGGAGCCCTTTTACTTTTCAAGTATTTTTTATGCTATATTTTAGATTAGATGTTTAAATTTCATAAAATGTTCCAAAAAAGAGATAAATGAATGAAAATTTTATTGAAAATCCTTCATTTCCATAAAGTTGCTAAATGCTTAAAGCTAAATCTACTTAAGTGATAGAAAATTTATTTAAAATTCATGAAATGTTATTGCATATCTGTTGATTTCATGAAATTGTTTAATGATCAAACTAAGAATATCTTTTGTTGATCCTTATGATTCCTTTGAGAACTAGAATTACCATTTGCCCCTCGTGATTAATAGAATTATCACAATGAACCCTAATGTGAACCTAGTATGGTCAAGACCTGACATAAACAAGCCTTGGGATTAAGCTGAGTTAGCCTCAGATTCAGGTTGTCCCAATTCAGTCTTTCAAGTAAAGATAGATTCTTGTGATCTGTCTATGAGGATTTATCTACACTATTGGTGTGCAACTAACATCATGATCAACAGAATGAGAGGACATGGAACCTCAACAAAATTTTCAAGAAAACTAAGGTTCTGGTGACCAAAATTCTCCTCAAAAATATGATTCACACTTGATGCATGAGTGTGAATATTAGTTAATTGAACTACAACATCATTAGGAGAAAAAAGGGAAAGGTGTATAAGTGTGATGCATGATCAACCATCCTAATAGAAATGATCTATCTACTCTCCAAGAACCTAATTATCACTAAATTAGGTGTGAAATCAATTATTTTACCTAATTCACTATATGCAATATAGTAGATGGAAAGGAGATTTATTAACATGGATGAAACACAAAAAACATCATTAGAGGTGCCTTATCCCATGTCAATTAAAAATTTCCCAAAAACATACATATATGTGTTATTACCCATCAAAAATTTATGGTGAAGTACAAGGTTCAAAAGAAGAGAACATATCTTGTGATGAAGTCATATGATGAGAGGCTCTAGAATCAAGAAGTCATCTCCTTGACTTAGGAATTATAGATTCCAAGAGTAATTTTCTTTTAATTTTATCTATTCCATTTGATGCTCCATCTTTCCATAATTGTGTATATTATGATGATCATGTAGAAGAAGAGGATGATATTGATGAAGGTAATTAGATGTTGTGCTTTTGAACAAGGTCTATCAATTCATAAATCCTTTTTTATAACACTTATACTCCTTATGTGCGAAATTTTTGTAATATGCATATTTGGTCTTTTCCTTCTTAGATGATTCCCCTTTTGGAAGAGGAAGAGAAATATAGGATATTCTATGATGGTGATTCCTTGTCTTGCTCATTGTGCATGAATTCCTTATTGTTTTGTTTCTTGTCTTAGCTATTTGGAGCCTTTTGAGGCATCAGGATTTTTCTCCTCAATATGCATAGTTGTATCTTCCTTGCTAGCTTCTCTTTTCTTCTTAGCAAGCTCCTCATACTAAGACTCACCTTCTTCTCTCAATTTCTTCTTTGTACTGAGTGAGTATGTTGGCCTGACCCAAAATTTTCTTAATTTTTTACAATAATCATCCATCCATCATTGAGTATGCATCAAAACCTATTCAAAACTTTCCTCTATGGATGTTATTTCTTTGCTTTCATAATTTGGATCCGAAATAGGTTCATCATAAACCTTGGTTGAATTATAAACTTGATTCAAAACCTCTCCATCATCTTCATCCAACTATATGGAATGTCATGGAGCTTAAGAATCCATGTTGATTGCAATGAAAACTTTGATATGATATTTTCCTCACCTCGTGTTCGTCATCACAATTGAGCCAAAAATATTCTAAATGATGAACATGGGCATGCTTGACAGCTATCCACTTGGTAATACTCCCTTTTGGATCATAGTTATTTCTTTGGAGTGTAAATAACTCCAATTTATACATCATTAATTCCTCTTCACACGAATTGGCCACTTTAGCTGCATTGTACTTATAATTCCCCATTGTGATGGGAAATTTGACATAACTTATTTTATGTGTTGCGCTGAAAAGGGCATGGGAGGGCTTCATCTATCTTACCAATTCCAATAGTAGCAATTTTTCTATTGGGTACCTGGGCAACATGAAATGGCATCCTTCAAACCCTTCCACCTTGATGTAGATGAAAGTGGGAAACTAATTGTACTAGCCTCCAACCTGCTTAATAATTCTTTATGCTTCCATAGACAACCGTTTAGCTTTGTCACCCTCCATTATCATTACTAGCTTCATGGAAAACACATCATTAACTCTTTGATAATGCTCCCTATATTCATGAATAGTAATTTGGGGTAAATGAGCATATATCAAACTATTCCCTATTTCTCTGCGTAGGGTACCAACTCTATTCAACCCCTACTTATTTTCTCTTAGGGTGCAAGAATAAATCAGATACAAGAACATAGAAAACCATCTTGACTGTGGAAATTCCTTCATCTAATCATCTATCCTATCATTGATAAAACTTCCCCAATGCATTTGCATAGGGTCTTCCATTAATAATGTTGGAAATAGGATGCCATTTAATTGCAATCCTAAACATTATTTATTTCATGTGTCTCCTAAGCCCTTGGAAAGTGTTCCTAAACACTAGAATTAGAGAGATTAATTTTAGATGAAATAATCATTTAATTGAAATTTGTAATTAACTATAAATAATAGGAGCATGTGAGGGCATCCAAGACTAGTTCCTAAATAATAGGAGCACATGGGGCACCCACATGGAAGGTGGAACTCACCTTGAGTTAAGTTAACTGTTTGGAGTAAAATATAACACTTCTGAATGCATGTCAAGATCCTAGGAGATAGGGTTTGATGTTTACATGCATGAATTTCAGTTATCTTCAGTTAGTTTTAGTTGAATGCTAGTTGCTTTAGTTAACTTGGAATGCATGATAGATAATAGGTGACTACCTTCAGTTAACAAGGGATGACCATTCTTGCATGAATGGTGGAGAGAGATGTTTCAGTTAACAAAAAATGACTTGGACCCACTTTGGGCACCCAAGTTGGCTTCTTGGAATTAACTCCTTTGCATGTTAAGATATTTCAGAAGGTTGAGTTAAGTGGGCCCACTCTTGGGTGCCTACTTTGAGGATAAGCCTTTAAGATATTTATGAAGTAAATGTTGAGTTACTACTTCAGTTTGGGACACCCAAATGGATGAATATGATGATTTGGCATTGTTCTTCATGGTTAAACTCTACTTGGAAGAGATAGGTGTACCTTTTAGGAGATAGGGATTGAGCTTTGTAATTGTAACTCTTTTGGAGTTTACAAAGTTGTTTATTTCCTATATATCTCAAGCAAGTTGAAGAGAGTTTGTATTAGTTTATTGCAGTTTGTGAAGAAGATTTGTTGAAAGCAGAAGAAGCATCTCAAGGAAGGATTGGAATTATTTTAATCTAATTCTAAGATTAAATAATACATTGATTCTTGGTGGAGTTTTTTCCCAAAATGGTTTCTCCACGGTATATGTTATGTATCTTCTATTATCCTGTCTAATTCTTCTACAACTTTTGTCTTCATTCTACAAATGATAAAATGAATTAATTAGATAATCACCCACAAAGAATATGTAACAAAAGGAAAAGCATATTTAGCTAAGCAATATTAAATTTTTACAAAGTATTAAGCTAAGAAAACACCTCAATTTTCAACATTTGGTATCAAAGCTGGGGTTGGGTAGAGTGTTGGGATGCCTTTCTCTTAAAAGATTGAAGGTTTTTTGGCTGTAGTGGGAGATTTTACTATTTTTGTTATTGCTGATTTTGGAAAATAATTTTGTTACAAGAGGTATATATTCTTGCTTTAGAGGATGTTTACCATGTGTCATTGAGAGCTTGGATTCACAGGTTTGGTGTGAGCTTATGATAGAAATTTGGTTTTGATTATGTGCATCATGATTCCATGCGATTGCTCAGTATCATGGTTCAGTGGGAGCATTTGGCAATGAAGTGGATTCTTGGTTGTAGGATGGTTTTTTTATTATGTCATGGTACACTCTTGATTAGCAATTTAGAGTTGTGGCATGGTACATGTTATGATAATTTTGATCATGAGGAAATGTCTAAAATTCCATATGCTTTTGACAGTGATGGTTTGATGTTTATCTTGTTGCCATGTATATCTCGGTATCACAGTTCAGTGGGAGCTTTGATAGGATATAGTGATCTTCATGAAGAGGATGGTAGTCATGATGCCATGTGTGAATGGGTACCACGTTTTAGTGGGAGTTGTTGGCAATGACATGGATGCATCATTGGTAAGGTTATCTTTAGGTGATTGGAGATATTTTTTCTTGGTTTAGAGTGGTTGCTATTATGTCATGGTTTACTCTTTTTGCACTTAAATTTTGGCATGGTTCTCTTGAGACTAGGATGTTTATGTGTGTTATGGTGGATGTGATCTCCTAAGAGGAGATGATTAGATCATGGATGTCATGTTTATGTTCAAGATTGGAGCTTTGACATTGATCTTGTGTAGTTCTCTTAAGTATTGGGTACATTAATCATTTGCTTGATTACTTCATGATAGTGCTATGTTGCATTTGGACTTTGGCATGGATTGGTTGGTTACAGGTCCTCATGGATACTTGAAGAAATAGGTTAGGCTTGAGTTCTCTTATGGTGAGAGATATACGTTGGAATAGTTACTAGTAAGAAAAGCTATTTTCAATAGAAAAGACCGAGGAGCCTACACCTTGGTTGAATGTGAGTTCAACAAAAAAAATAATTTCACATGCCTCCAAAGAGGCAGTTTGGATAAAGATACTTGGGAAAGGTATTGGTTTTAATTGCAAGTAAGTTAAACTTGAATGTGATATTTAGAGTGCTATGTGTTTAGCCAAAAAAATCCTATGCATCATGCTCATACTAAGCATGTTGATGCTAAGTATCACTTTGTGCGAGAAATGGTTGAGAGTGGGAAGGTATTAATTGAGAAAGTCGACACTTTAATTAATGTTATAGATTATCTTATGAAACCAATTCCTTCAGATAAGTTCTCTTGGTTTTAATCATTTGCTTGGAGCTTCATGATTATGCAGGTTGCATTTGAAGTTGGCATGGATTGATTAGTTGGTGCAGGAAGGCCATTGGCCTTAAGTTCTATACTTGATTTATAATTATTCCTTGTTTAGAATAATTGCAATGTATAAAGTCAAGTGGCAGAATGTTGGAAATAGGATGCCATTCAAAACAATAGATACCAACACAAAATATGTGAGACAAAAAATAACTCACTCACTTTCAATTATTTTTAGAAAATGAAATTACAAATTCAAACTTACAATGCTACAGCCTCATGGGATTGATTCATTGCAACAAAATCAACTCTAAAAACAAAATATATTATTTGGAGCCATAATCTGCACTAATGGAGCCACCTTTTACAACCCCCCACTTATCCCTTTTTATTTTACCCAATAACCGCCCTAGAATGTTCTAGAAAGTGTGACTTTCCCTTTTGTTTTGGCGCCAAAAGTCCTGCCATTTGATTAATTGCCCAAGAAGATATTTTAATGAAATTCACTTTTTAGCGAGGCAACTTCGTGGGGCCATAAATTTTGATCTGGGTGTCTGATTTGCTATTATAACATATCATTGGAAAGTTTTCAAAGAGATCTACAATGTCTAACCTATTGAAGATCAATTCATCCACTTTTCGAGATGTTTCAGGGCCTCTAAGGTTTTCATATTTGAATTTGAAGCTGAATTGGAGAAATTTCTCGAGACATAAACTTTAATATCTCCCAAATTGTACAGGGTATTGATACAATTTTTTCATGACCAAAAATTTTTTCAGTTCCGCTCCTTGGGGTAAATTTTCAATTCCATACGAGCCTGTTTAGGTTGACTTACTAAAAATAGTAAGTGACCATTTTTCACCTTCTTTTGACTTCTGACTATCTTACACCCCTTAAGTTCCATCATGGGACTCAAAACAACTAAAGAAAATAAGGGGAAAAAAAAATTGGGCGATGCAAGATTGCCCCTACACCATTGGATGCTCCTGCATCACTTTGTGGGATGAGTACTTAACAAGTATTTTAGATTTGTTTATGAGCCTCATATTATAGATTTGTAAAACACGCCTAAGGATATCCACTTCCTCTTTTATCATAGTTACAACACAACTATTATCCCCACACCATTACCTTTCAAGATTTTTATTCATGAGTTTCCACATGGTCTTGATTTGGAATCTTCTTTGATTGGGGTAGCACTTTATTTTGTTGTGGCATACTCTAACATGGAGACACATTAATAGATTTTAGAGGCACACATCATGAGGCTTCCTCCCTCAACTCTCTTCTTAGATTTAGATTTTCTTCTACATAAACCATTGAACTTGTTTCTTTTCAAGGGGAAATTTTTTCTTGCATGCATTGGATTGTCTTTTGTCTTCAAGCATTCACCATTGGTACAAGTAATACTTCATTATGGGCAGTCTATAGTGTTGAATGAACAAGAAAACTAAGAGGGGGGTGAATCATTTGTATTTAGAACATTAAAACCCTCAATAGTAACCAGATCCACAAGCATTCATTAAACCCTTAATCTGTTATAATCTTTGAACATGAAAAGAAGGTAATAGAAACTAAAACAACTAGCACCATACTCAAGAGAACATTGGATTTATGTGGAAAACCCTGGAAGGGAAAAACCACAGTGAGGATTAGCTCACAATATAAGTAAGTTGCAAAAATCTATACAAGTAGGCTCACTACTAGAATTGGACACATTGTCCAGAAAGGCTCACAGCCCAGGCTCACTACCAAAATAGAAAGAAGATAGAATGTTACACATATAACACAATCCCAATGCGATAGAGAATACACCACAATAATTCCAACAACACTAGTAGCCTTAAAGAGATCAAGATACCTCATCTCACTATATTCAACAATCTTGCATTATAGATCACACTGTAATTCACACTTTTGTACTTAATTTCACATCACAACACTCAACTCTATTCCACACTTCATCTCGTATCAATTCATCTTGTATTTATACCATCCGCAACTTGAAAAATGTCTTTAATTCAGCTACACTCTCTTTACACTTTATAAATTCAAAATAGGTCGACTCTAAGCATTCCTGTGGTGGATAGGAATGCAAGTGGACCAAATAAAAACTTAACTAGCACAATAGCACAATAGGAAATTAGCACTGACTTTTGCGTCAGATTTTAGTGTATTTTACTCCATCATTTGGAGTCATCTAACAATGCAAATTTTGGAAAAAATTAGTTAAATCTTGTTTCATCACCAGTTTTAGCACTGGATTTTGTGTCGTCTTTAGCACCCACTTTTGCACTAGGAATAGCGCCAAAAATTTGGTTCTAGCAATAGCATCTCCTTTAGCACTGGAAATAGTGTCAAAAATTGATGTAGGAAATAGCGCCCAATTTGGCGTCCAATTTTGCTTCTATGTTTGCTCCTATTTTTGCTTCTAGTTTTGCTTGCAGTTTTGCTCCCAGTTTTGCTCCCAGTTTGGCTATCAGTTTTGCTCCTAGTTTTGCTTCCAATTTTTCTTCCAGGTTTGCTTCTTGTTTTTCTTCCACTTTTGCTTCTGATGTTGCTTCAAGTTTTTCTTCCATTTTTGCTTCTAGGTTTGCTTCCAGTAGTGCTTTTGGTTTTGCTTCCATGTTTGCTTCCAGTTGTGCTTCTAGTTTTGCTTCCAATTGTGCTTCCAATTTTGTTTCTAGTTTTTCTTCCAATGTTTCTTCTAGGTTTTCTTCCAATTTTTCTTCCAATTTTTCTTCCAGTTTGGCTTCTAGGATTGCTTCCAGTTTTGCTTCCAATTTTGCTTAAAATTTTGCTTCCAATTTTGCTTCAAATTTTGCTTCTAGTTTTGCTTCTAGTTTTCCTTCCAAATTTGCTTCCAGTTTTGCTTCCAATTTTGCTTCCAAATGGGTATGTGCAAGATCATCATGGAAAAAATAGGCCCTTAAGTGGTGAAAAATTTAGAAAAATTAGAGTTAGGCAATTTGATGTAAAAATTTAAATAAGTTATCTATATTATTTCAAAAATATGTAATAATAGAATCTGTAGCAAATTGAATGTAGTTTCTAAACTACTAGGTTTTTTAAATCTATTTGGTAAAAATTTGAAATTTCAATGCAAGAGTACTTAAATTTCAAGGAAAAATAAGAAGTAGGTGTTTGTCTGACCACCCTAACCACAATAAAATAATAATATTTTTTATAAGATTTTAGATATAAGTAGAGGACTCATGTCTGGATGTGATGCATATTTTTTTGTAATTTTTTTCCAAGTAAATAATTAATTATGATTTTTTTATTACAACTTTTAAAGAATATAAAACTTGTATGTCTAACCACCTTGACTTGGTCAAAAATTCATGAAATTCATATATATATTTTTAATCCTATAGTATGCAAAGCATAGAATGTGACACATGTTTCGATTCAAAAAATGTGATACCGTTTGAAAGCTATAGATGTTTTCAATCACCTATCAATGAGGACTTTAGTCGTAATTCAAATAGAAAATGAATAATAATTATTTATTAAATTCAAAGTAAAGAACAATTTATATTGGTGGAAAGCTAAGAATCTCCTTTAAAAACCCTTTTCGTTTCATCAATTTCAGGTAAAAAAAAGTCGTCAGCCACATAACCTACACATACCCATCATATCACCACTTTTTGGCCCATCATGATCCTGCACATACCCAACTTTGTTTCTAGTTTTTCTTCCAATTTTGCTTCAAATTTTGCTTCTAGTTTTGCTTCTAGTTTTGCTTCCAAATTTGCTTCCAGTTTTGCTTCTAGTTTTTTTTCTAATTTTGCTTCCAATTTTGCTTCATGTGTTCCTTCCAGTTTTTCTTTCGATTTTTCTTCCAGTTTTGCTTCTAGGTTTGCTTCTGGTTTCGCTTCCAATTTTTCTTCCAGGTTTTCTTTAAGTTTTGCTTCCAGGTTTGCTTCCAGTTTTGCTTCCAAATTTTGCTTCCAAGATTGCTTTTGGTTTGCTTCTAGTTTGGCTTCCATTGCTACTTCCTTTTTGCTTCTAAAAATGCTTCTTGTTTTTCTTCCTTTTTTGCATCTGAAAATATGTTTCATTTCAATTTAATTAGTTAAATATATGATGCCTCTTAAATAACTCATATGATTATAGAGTAAGTAATTTAATTATTTAACTCATATGGTTAGCCTTCCTCTCTTTTATTTTGTCTAAGTCTTCTATTGAGGTGAAGATTTCTCCTGTTGAGATGGAGCCCTCTCTTCTAGAGGTAGAGTTGGGGATGGTGGATTTGTGGAGGAGCTTTCCTTGCTATTGGTTTGCTCTATTACTGTACCTGTTGAGGTGGTGCGCACTCCTATGGAAGTGGAGTTTTCTCTCATTATAGTTTGACTGTAGGGGTGGTAAGGGCCTTCTTGACATCTACTCCAATAGAGGGGAGCTGACTCATTTAGAGGTGGGGTTTGTTTTAGCTTTTCATGTGTGGGGATGTTGCAAGATAAATTTTTCTTTCTATTGGTGTTTATGTTTGGTCTCTCGTTGCGCTATGGAGGTGGAGTGTGAGATGGTTGTTCTTTTCATTTAGAGTTACAAATTAGTTGTTTCTTTTTAGTCAGTTGTGCTTTGGGGCTTAAGGTCCTTGCCAAAACCTGATTGTAAAGGGTTCATGGTCCCTTCAAAACTTTTCTTAGGTTCATGGTTCCTGGCTAATCATGGTTGTTTTGGTGCCTGGTGGATTCAGGCAGTTTATGTTTTCTCTGCGATTAAGTCCCATATGATTTCCTGGCTCTAAAGGGCTTCTGTCCCTTCAATCTATTTTCTTGTAGTTTGTTTTGTTTTGAATATCCCTTGGTTGACTACTGATGTTGGGTTGTTGATGGTCTGTGTTCCTATCTTTTGCAATTTTCTTTGTTTGTATGGGGTTTCTTGTCCCCTCAAAACCTGTTTGTAAGGGGTTTCTGGTCCCCACAAAACCTATTTTTTTATAATAAAAAATAAGATAATTATTATAACATGATCATCATCTATAATTAAAACAAGTGATTCAAATATCTATAATTTAATTAAATTTGACAACATCCATCGTAAGCAGTAAATTAAAATCATCATTCGTAATAAATATCCATCCAAAAATCATCGACCACTTTTAATATATATAAATTGACAAGTCAATATTGATAAGATCATCATCATATATAACTAAAACAAGTGAAAGTAAAATATGCTAGTAGATCAATAAATGTCGAAATGATACATGTCCAATAGTCAACATAAGTCAAAATGATACATGTACAAATTATATAAGTAAAAATGATAAATTATTTAACTCAAATTGATACAAGTCAAGATGATACATGTCCAAATGATATAAGTGAAAATGATAAATGTCAATATGATACAACTCAATAATATGCTACTGTAGACCGTGAAAATGATACATGTGATAGTAACCATGAAAAGAGGCATCATAATGATATATCAGCAATGATCCATGATGCGCCCTATATGATCATGAATGTCATTGGGTACTACCAACAACTGCCTCATCATCATAACCACCATCATGATAATCATCATCATAATGATATATCAGCAATGATCCATGATGTAGTCTATATGATCATGAATGTCGTTGGGTACTACCAGCAACTGCCTCATCATCATCATCATTATCGTTGTTGTCATTGTCTTTGGCATTGTTGTTGTCGTTGTCGTCATTGCCATTGGCCTCGGTGCCTTCTGTATCTGTGTCATCATCATCCTCTGCCATGTGATTTGTATCGGTAGAACCAATATTTTATGGATCTATATCATGATGAGGACAATCTTGATCTTCTAGAAGACTTATGTTCTACAAAAAAATGACATTTAAAATGAAAAGTTATTATTTATTTCATGCAATAATTTATTTTTTTGTTATATATCTAATATTGAAACATATAAGACAAAAAAATAAACATATTACATCATATCAAAGTACACATACCATAATAAAATTTCAAAAAAGTTACAACTAATATGTGATTCCAATGATGTAAAACATGCAACAATTCCAATAAACATTAGTAAAGATCATAAAAAAAAAAATTATACAATTTAACTATCAACTATAAATTATATTACATGACATTAAGTGCCAACCCTCTACAAAAGAATGACGAGACTACAAGAAGATTGGCTACAGGGGCCATTGGTATAGGAGATGGACATAGCTCTTCCAAGCCATCCACTGAGATGGTTTCATACAAAAATGTGGAAGATATCCCCATTTCTAGAGAGCTCATTATTCAGGTTGATACGAAAAATGATGTTGTTCTGGTACCCATATATGGCATCATGGTTCCATTTCATGTAGCCACCATCAAGAGTGTTACAAGCCAACAAGATGGAGGGAATTCTTATATAAGGATAATTTTCAATGTTCCAGGCACCGGCTTTAATGCCAACTACATGCCAACATTGAAATTCCCTAGCAGTATTTATGTTAAGGAAATTTCCTTTAGATCCAAGGATTCAAATCACATCAACCATTTGGTACAAATTATTAAATACCACAAACGATCTGTACCAATCAAAGAGTCTGAAAAAGAAGAGAGAGCTACACTAGTGACTCAGGAGAAACTTCAGCTTTCAAAAACAAAGGCAACTAGGCTAGCAGACTTGTGGATCAGGCCAAAATTTGGTGGAAGAAGAAGAAAGATGACTAGAACTCTAGAGGCCCACCATAATGGATTTCGGTATTCAACCATGATGAGATCAGAAGAGAGAGCTGATATTATGTATCAAAAAATTAAGCATACATTCTTCTAGCCAATGAAGAAGGAGATGATTACTTTGCTTCATTTTCATTTGCATAACCATATATCATGGCGTGGGAACCAAGAAGACCAAGGATGTCCAGTTTTATGTGGAGTTAATGGATGTGGTCCAAAATTTAGGAGGGGAAAGAAGGTCAATGTATGATCTTGATGAAATTGAGGAAGAGTGGCAAGAGAGGGAAAGGAAAAATAAAATCAATGCAGAGTTTCAAGGATTTGTCAAGCAAGTAAGAGATCTATGGGAGTGGCCTCATCTAAAATATTTTGAACTAGAGTTTGATATACCATTTACAGAGCTTTGTTTTCATGGAGTTCCTTTCAAAGCCCCTAATTTTATTGTTCCTATGGTAAACTGTTTGGTAGAGTTGGTAGAATTACCTTTCTTAGTAATCACTATTAGTGAGATTGAGATTGTTAATCAATTAGGTGCTAATTTCTTGTAGCAATTTAAGAGTCTAAAAAGGTAGAGAGAGATACACTAGACTCAGGAGAAACTTCATCTTTCAAAAACAAAGGAAATTAGGCTAGTAGACTTGTGGATCAGGCCAGCATTTGGTGGAAGAGGAAGAAATATGTTTGGAACTCTAGAGGCCCACCATAATGAATTTCAGTATTCAACCTTGAGAGCAGAAGAGAGAGTTGATATCATGTATCAAAACATTAAGCATGCATTATTCCAGCCAGCAGAGAAGGAGATGATTACTTTGCTTCATTTTCATTTGCATAACCTTATCATGGCATGGGAACCAAGAAGACTAAGGATGTCTAGTTTTATGTGGAGGTAATGGATGTGGTCCAAACTTTAGGATGGGAAAGAAGGTCAATGTATGATCCTAATGAAATTGAGGAAGAACAACAAGAGACGGACAGGAAAAATAAAATCAATGCAGATTTTCAAGGATTTGTCAAGCGATTAAGAGAGCTATGGGAGAAGCCTCATCTAAAATATTTTGAACTAGAGTTTGATATACCATTTAGAGAGCTTGGTTTTCATGGAGTTCCTTTCAAAGCACCTGCTTTCATTATTCCTATGGTAAACTATTTGGTAGAGTTGGTGGAATTACCTTTCTTAGTAATCACTATTAGTGATATTGCGATTGTTAACCTTAAGAGAGTAGGACTTGGGAAAAAGGAATTTGATATGGTTATTGTTTTCAAAGACTTCAAGTGGGATGTACTCCGCATTGACGCCATTCCTCAATCTTTTCTTGATGGCATCAAGGAATGGTTGAAATCCATGGATATAAAGTATTATGAAAGTAGAATGAACTTGAACTGGCAACAAATTTTGAAGACTATTACTGATGATCCAAACAAATTTATTGAAGATGATGGTTGGGAATTTTTGAATATGGAAGCTAGTGATTCTGATTCTAATAATTCAGAAGAGTCAGATCAAGGATATGAACCCTCTGATGTAGAAGAAGAATTAGAATCGAATGAGGAAGGTTTAGAAGATGAATCTCTTGTGGAGTTAGATGAGGACAAAGAAGAAGAAGAAGATTCTGAAGGGGAGGAAGGTAAAACATGGGATGAATTAGAAGTCGAAGCCAAAAATTCAGATAAGGAAAAAGGAGACAAGTTTGACAGTGAAGAGGAAAGGCGTAGATGAAAGGTAAAAGCTACAGGGAAGTCTTGGGCACCTGATATTAGAGATTCAAGAGGAATTATTTCCAAGAGGCATAAAGTCAGATGAATTGAGTTCATCTACATCCTTCTACTATTTATTCATGCGCATAAATGATTCATCTATTTATGCAAATGATGCATATATGTTAACTTGATCAGTGTTGTTACTTCAGTAGTTGACTTCTATGACAACCAGCCATTAGGCCATTCTGTGTGAGAGCACGTTTGTGTTTTTAGTTAGATTTTCTGGATAGGTCTACTTGGTGTTAAGGACATTCCATTTATCTTTTGAAGGTTAAGAATTATAGTATTACACACTTCTATATGTTGATCAGTTCGGGTTGCAGGTTTTTTACTGTTGATTTCTTTATTTATGGAGTTTTTTTAACTTGGAAGACAGGAATTTACTACCTTTTTTTAAATTAGATGGAAAAATTAAGTGGTTGGTTAGCTACGCCAAGTGATGTAGACTAGAAGGATGTGTTAGATCTATAGGATGCCTACCAAGATGCATCAAAACATTCTTACATGTTAAAATAATGGCAACGTCGTGAGGAAGGATGGCAAAGATGCATGTGGATCACTAAGTAGAATGGCAACATGAATTCAAGGAAGCACTCCTTGAGATACCATGTTTGAGAGAAAAGAAGATAAATCAAATCAACATGGGACTAAGTTACTCAAATGATACAACTCATAACTTAAATGAGGACACTTAAGAGATATTAAAAGACAATGGTCATTAATTAAAATATGCAATGAAAATAAGGCATGAATGTCACCCACTACCCTTTAAGGAAAACAATATTTTTTTCCTCAACATGAAATAATGGGACAATTAAGTGGGATCTAGGGCCAATAGAGAATCACTTTAGAACTCATCATATGCATCAATAAACAACTCAACATAGGAAATGAAAATTGACATATTAACACAACAATATCCAACTAAGTTATTGAAATTCAACTATTGATACCTCATTCTCCATCCAGATTAAAAAATCGGCCCACTTTTTTCTTCATAACTTTTCCTTTTCAAATTGCTTTGGATGCTATCCATCTTTCTCCTCCTATCAAAACATGGCACATGGACTAGTTAAACTAATTAATATGAAATCATTTACTTTTTCCTAGGGAATTAAAAAAATATCATTTAACATATTAAATATACTTACAAAATTATACATCAAGGCTTGTAAACCTTTTTGGCCACTATGATGCGTGGCACAAAATTTTTGAAGCCTAGCCTTGGAGGCATTTTCCTGAAACATATACTAATTCAATTTAACTATGCAAAAATAAAATTTAAAAATCATTTAATTAATTTGATATAATCTTATGAGAAAATTCAAATACCTGCATGCTCTCCTCACCAAACTTCCTCTGTGCTTGAGACTTCTCATATGCTTTTACAAGATCTTTCCATACTTTGACACTTACATCAGTTGGCCTTTTTTTGAGCCTTAGCTCGGGAGGGATTTTTTCTATCTTCTTTGTTTGGCTGCACCGAAATATCTTGCAATTTTGAGACATTCATAGCTTTACCTTCTTCATAGACCAACCTATGCCAAATTCAGTCTCCATGTCATTGATACCTGCTTTTTGCAGGTGTATGGGTATCTTTGAGAATGGAAAATGTAGATGGTTTTTGAACCATTGAAGGAATGATTCCTTCAACCTATTCACAAACCCTTTTCTAGCATCTGTCATTCGAACTTCCCCTGAAACCACATCATATTATATCTTCCTATTGTAGGTACCAATCTAAGAATGAAATCTTGTCGTGGTGGAAGAATTCTGTGTCCTAGGAGTGGGTGGGATAGTGGAAGCCTCTACTCCATCTTCTACACTCCTAGATTTTACTATTATTGATTTGCTCCTAGATCTTTTGCTTGATCCAGGACTACTTGGGGAATCAATTGATTCCCTTTGACATGGTTGATTTGGTTGCAATGTTTGAGGGGCTTCACTAGACCAGTTTTCTATGTATCTGGCAAGAATTGTCCAGCGCACATCATCCAAATTGTTCACTGCCTATGCCCCCAATATGGAAGCCAATGCCTCTTTATCTTTGTCAGTCACATGTCCCTATATATATATATATATATATATATATATATTAAATAAAATTCTTCTTTTAAATTTAAAAATAAAAAAGTAAAAATGAAAGAAACAAGGAAAACGTTTACAAATCTATAAATTGACAATGAATTACCTCATTGTGGCTAGAGTCTGCTCCCTTTGTTCTCTTCCCTCTATCACTTGACATTTTGAGGTGACCTAGTGAAAATTATTTTCATCAAGTATGTGGAGGAAAACGAAGTACACACTATTAAGTATGAAATTTTTCGTCCAGTTTGTGGTATCAAATTTTTACCTTGAATGACTCTCTTTCTAGATTTAAACACATATGAATCAATTGCTTGGGCACCTGTATAGAATATAAATATATTTGAAAGGATATAAATATATGCAAAATGAAACAAATGTATTGTAAAAAATCAACGCTTGCGCACGTGTATAGAATGGTAATCTTTGGGGGATAAAAGGGCATGGAGTGTGGTTTTATTGAGAGTTAACAAAGATAGGTCCCATGCTCAAGTCACATCCATTGATTAGAAATAAAATGAATGTGTGCGTACAATCAATTTGAAACCACGAGCTCACTGTTCTGTAAAAGAATAATTGAAAATTAGTAATAACTAATTTAAGCCCGAAGGTCTCACAAATTTGAGGAAATGATCTATTATTCAACTATCGTCTCAAAATCCATGTCTCCTCGTATTGTCTCGACCTACCTCTATTCCTATGAGACCTGGCTGCAGTGGGGCAGATGCAGTTTAATGACTTGTCTTGAAAGAACTCAACTACTTTTTTATGGAAGGAAGGTTTGAGAAATCGAACCGAAAACCGAAAGCTTTGGATGGGAATGATAAGCGAACCGGGGTATTGGGGTTTCAAAAATGTGTTCACTACTCTTGGATGTGGAGGAAATAATGCAATTTCTACAATTTTACCATCCTCCTTTGCAACCACATGAGACTTGAATGATTCGCATGTAAAAAAAGCAATATTCACAACCCTTTCTTCACAATCTCTCCATTTAATCCAAATAAAAATATTTGTGGGAACGAAAAAAAAAAATTGTAACCTTACCTATGGTGTCACAAACTAAATCAAATTTCTAATCTACTTGCTTGTAGCCCTCCTTCACATCATTTTTTTCTTTTTTCTCCTCTCTTCCTTTGCACGACTTTTTTCTCCTATCATCTCTTCCTTCTTGACGTGGGAAGTTTTAAATTTTTTTTCTTGATTCAGTAGTTGATGCTATAGTCAGTGTAGCAAAGTGCGACTACTTTAGCACTACCTTCTAGCCAAAAAAATGTAATTTATTTTTTATGCAAAAGGCAGTGCAAAGTGCACCTAATTTTGCACCTAGTAGTACAAAATGATGTATTTTGCTTGAAATTTGATAAATAAATTGATCCTGAATTAACTTCATCTTCATATGTACCAAGGGAGAAATCATGGTTCCCTATTTTATCTATTCCTTATCCCATTTCAATTTTGTGGGTGCAAAACTAATAGAGGTTAGATTTGTGAACTCAAAAATGACCCGTATACAACTAGATGAGTCATCTAAAGTGTTAAATATATGTCAAATATATGTCTAAAGTGAGGTTTTTTGTTGGATAGCATATTTGTTGAAATTATATAATTAGTGTACTAAACATTATTTACTATGTTGTGTATTATAGGAGCGAGACAAGGCCTTGGCAATAGATCATGTCATGTCAAATGAGGACACAATGGCTAAAGCAGAACATCAAGTACTCAAATTTTGACTTAACTTAGGAAAAAATGATCTGATGGTATTTTATGATACGTCCATCTTTTTTCATAGTATTATTGAAATCTATAATGTATTATCCAATCTTGACATAAATTAATGCATGTTGTTGATTATTTTAGATGGAGATTGGAGAAAATGCAAAGCCTGAGCTTTCAACTAGAAAAAGAGGACATGGATGCGGACATGGACCTAAAACTGTTAAATCACATAGAAAATAGTGGTTGTTCGAAGATATGACAGATCATGCAGAAACAACAATTGATTGCACTGAACAAGTGGTTGGTTAGGACTATAGTACATGGGATGAATACATTGAGAAAATATATGACTAAAGTGAGGTTTTGTATTGGATATCATATTCGTTGAAATGATATAATTGGTGTAGTAAACATTATTTACTATGTTATGTATTATAGGGGCGAGACAAGGCTGTGGCAGCAGATCATGTCATATCAAATGAGGATAGAATGGATGAAGTGGGACATCAGGTACTCAAATTTTGACTTAACTTAGGAAAAAATGATATGATGGCATTTTGTGATACATCCATCTTTTTTCACAATATTATTGAAATTTATAATGTATTATCCAATCTTGACATAAATTAATGCATGTTGTTGATTATTTTAGATTGAGATCAGAGCATCAGAGCAAATGCAGAGCCTGAGTGTTCAACTAGCAAAAGAAGAAGATATGTACGTGGACGTGACCTAAAACTGTTAAATCACATAGACGATAGTCGGTGGAAGAGGATATGATAATGGATCTTCCAAACACAACAAATTATTGCACTGAACAAGAGGTTGGTCAGGACTATAGTACTTGGATGAATACTTTGAGAAAATTGTTGTTTGTGGATGTTCTATATGTCGTGGAAAGAAACAATTCAAATGAGAAATTTTACAAAGACATTACATATATGATGAGCTTCTAGTCGGTAGTATGTCTCCTACAATCAATTCAAATCCAATAGGAATTGTGGTAAGGAATTTTCCAATTTGATATAAATAACATGTATACTTCGTTTAAAAATTGTTTTATATTATTTAAATAACTAAATTTTTTTCTCAACGGATACTTGCAAGATAAAGTTCTTGGTTTAAAGTTTCCTAGATCACCGACTTCTAGCCTAGAGGGCAATGATCATTTATTAGATGATACATCTAACAAAAATATGTGCCAATATACAAGCTCTGAAGATGAGGAATTGATGAAAACAAGTCACAAAAAAGGAACCAGTTTAAAGATGCATAATTTTCTTAAAGACAAGGGGAATTTGGACTACATACCCTATGAGAATGAATGTGATGGAGGTGATGACTTTCCCTTGAGTTTGAGATCAATTTACAAAGATACATTTGATCGTCGACAATATTGCACTTGGCCTAGTGATCAACAACTACTTAGAATGTACGAGTTGTTTCAATTTTGGGGATACATCTACATGATACGACCCTCCAATATTCATGGAGTGAATCTAGGCCTCTTTATTGTCCAAAATGTTCATGTGGGATCTAAACATAGAAAAAATTTAGAACAAGCCACTAGGAGCTTAATTCCATATTATGGTCCATCATATTACAGTGGTGAATGGAGAAGGCTAGAAAAATATAAGCTTAGCATGTCAGCATATGGTCTAAATTCAAATATGTATAAACATCATCTCCAATTGGAAAGTGGAAAAGAAATTAATAGTCATCTTATGTATATATATGGACATGCATACACACAAAAATATTATAGGATTTATAAGTATTAGTAAGGGAAGGGACCCTAATGTAAGATCGAATTGTCAATTTGTTGAGGTTATAAATGGTAAAGATGGAGATATGGAAAGAGAGGTTGATAGATTGACAATGGTTGAGGCTATTAAGGACTTTACCATTGGGGATGAGTTATTGATTGATTACCCTTTCTTAAAACACATACATGCGCAGAAGAAAAGGGAAGAACAAGGTCTCCCTAAGGATGTTCTTAAGGGCAGAAAACCAAAGAATAATAAATGAGTGTGGACTGATGTTTTATAAACTATGTTGTCAAAATTGTGTTCTATTTAAATTATTGTACAAAAAAGGTACTCTATAAAATAATGTTCCATTATTAAATTGATGTATATATGATCATACAATTTATATTTTTATTTTTTAAGCCATATTTGATTATATTTCCTTGAAATTGATACATTTATGATGTATCCAATTGTTGGAAAACATTAAATAATGCTTGTGTTTGTTGATAGGTAGAAGATGTTGATGAAACACATAATAATACCCATGATTCAACTAGGTTATTAAGATTTGGATGGGATGATCCAAACCATCCTTTAAACAATACCAGGGTGAAAAGAGAAAGTTTGAAGAGATTACTACCACCTGAGAAATTTGAAGAGCTGATGAGATATGCATACACTGATGAGATGCCACCTAGCCTTAATGATGATGATCATGATAGGGAAAATGTAGTGCATGAAGAAGGATTGAATGAAATGCTTACAAGTTTCTTTGGGGATGGAAACAATGATGACAATAATGATCATATGGATGATAGTAACAATGATAGCAGGGGTAATTACCACCAACGTAATGTTGATGATAACAACCTGAAAGACTCCATCAAGCAACCAATGAAGACACCCATTTTCAAATCGGGTACAAGGAGAACCTCACAACTAGCATGCACATTAATATTATTAGAAATCAAGTCACTATTTGGTTGGTCAGACAAAGGATTCACTACCCTACTGAAGTGAGCTGAAATCTATATCTTACTTTGTATTGTCAATTGGTGTACACAATTCATAAACATTCATCGACTTCGTTTATATTTCTTTAAGGGGATTTTAAAACCATATATTGTATATAAATAGTCCTAGTATAGATTGACATATCAAACATGTTTATCATAAGTCAAACATTCAATTGATTTAATCTCTGGAAATCTTACAGGGCACTAAAAACTAAAATATTCCCTGAAGAGAATGTGTTTCCATCAACTTGCAAAGAGGTGCATCTGTTGTTGGTTGAGTTGTGGATTGAATATAAGAAAATTCATTCATGTAAAAATGATTTCATTTTATACAATGATGAATATCCGAACAAGGTAGAATTCCCTATATGCAAAGAGAAGAGATATCATACAGATGTACAAGGTCCTACAGTTCCAAAGAAGGTTTTACGTCACATGCCAATTATACCTAGACTTCAACAAATATTTTGTTGCAAGTCACTTGCACAATTGATGGACTAGCATGCAAAGAATAGGAGTAAAGATGGATTCATGCGAATTCTAGCCGACTCCAAAGCAATGAAACACATAGAGGAAAAATGGACAAGAAAATTCAAAGATGAACCTCGTAGTATTAGGTTTGGTCTTGCAATTGATGGAGTGTGCCCATTCTCTTTCCTGAGCTCAAATTATAGTGTTTGGCTAGTCAGATTGATAGTATGCAATATTCCCCCATGGATGAGTGTTAGAAAGGAGCACCTTATGCTGACTCTCATTGTTCCAAGAAAACATCAAGTTAAAAACATGGATGTTTATCTTGTGCTTTTTATTGATGAGATGCAACTACTATGGAAAGGCATAAGAATGTATGGCATATCACGTCCTCCATCAAATAGGTCCTTCATGTTGTATGGTTTGCTTTATTGAACTATTCATGATTTCCCAAGGCTTGGTGTTTGTTCTGGTAAGATAAAATATTTACATATTTAAACTCATAATTTATTTTCATCCCAACTTTCATACTTAGTTTTATACTTTTTTTTATGTTATTAACATTACTTGTTGAATTGCAGGGCTTCAAACAAAGGGGATATTTGCATGTCCAAGATGTGCAGAATAATTTCAAGGTCAGTATTCTAAAGATCTACATAATTTATTTACGCAAACAACAGGGTTTTTCTACCACTAGATCATAGGTTTAGAAATTGCCAAAAGAATCAATTTGATGGAAAACTTGAAAATAGAGGCCCTCCCATGATTATGGTTCCAGATGATTGGCTTAAGAAGTATGAAGATGTTGAATTGAAAGCTTGAGAGGATATTTTTTATCGGGGTGATTCAATTGAAGAACTGAAACAAGTTGTAGTTCATATGCCAGAAGGAATGAAAAGGAAATCCATATTTTATGAGCTCCCTTACTGGAAGGATCTATTAATATCTCACCTATTAGATCCTATGCACATCTTCAAAAATGTCTCAGATTCTATATTTTGACATATATCAGACAAAGAGAAGGACACCTTGTCTTCAAGGAGAGATATTGCTCTTTCACATACCAAATTTGATAGAAAATGTTTGTGGCCAAGGAGGGAAAATGAAACATATGCAGAAGCTCCATGGGTTTTGAAAAAAAAAGAGCTAGACCAACTAAAAAATGTCATTTGTTCAATAAGGACACCTACTAGCTATAGGTCATCATTGGCTAAAGCTTTTACAGTTGATGGACATATCACAGGATTCAAAACACATGATTTTCATAATTTAATGAAGGTATTACATATCATCATTTAACATTTACTGGTAAAATTGATTAAGTACTAAATATATTTTAATATTTTTTTTGTGTGAGAAAAAATTACTAATGACCTTTTCATAAATGTGTTTGATAGCATATCATGCCATTGGAAATTAGGGGGGATTCTTATCTTACAGTTGACTTAAGGAATGCCATAAGTCGATTGTTAGCATTTACAAGATATTTGGTTATATGAAATGTTCATGTGTGTGAGACATGGATGTATTATATTGCATTTTAATTTATAACTAAAGGTTCATACTAATTTACTATTCTTATATTAGGTGGGTGACCTCCAAGGAGATCCATAAATCTGAAGTGCCAAAGGGGAAGAAGGAAATTGCTGAAATTGTATGTGTATTTGAGAAGGATCTCCCTACAAGTTTCATGGACCTACAATTCCATTTACTTATACATCTAGTCAATGACATTGAATTGGCAGGTGTCGTATCAACGAGGTGGATTTTTTTCTTTGAGAGGTATATAAAAACTCTTAAAAAATGTCTGACAAAAGGCACATCCAGAGGGTTGCATGGCTGAAGGGTATGTATTGAATGAAGCATTTTTCTTTCTGTGTGAATTCCTTGCTAAGGATTTTGAAGATGGGCCACGTGTCTAGGATGAAGAATGAGTATCATATATTATTGATGGAGAAAAAACACAATCTAATGGTGTTGAAGTAGAAATTACTAAGTAAATTCACGATCAGTGTGGTTGTTTTTCTTGCAATCATTAATTTACTCTATAATTTATTTGTCAAATTAATAGCATGACATTTGGAGTTTGAAATAAACACGTTGACATGTAATAGGTGTAGATGAAAGTTCTATACTCCAAAAGTTCATTCTATACCACATGGACTTTATGAACAAATGGATTGAATTGTATGATATAAAGAGAGAAGTGTTAGAAGCAAGGAGATGGTTTAAGAGATTGAACCCAAAGAATACTCCACTTCCCACTAATCTGCTTGGGGAATGGGGCAAATATTTCACACTAGAATGGGTTACTGAACAAATTCAAAATCAAATAGAAGATGCAGGTATATATTCAGACATAATAAAAGATGAAATCAACATGTCTAGAGGATGTGAAAGAAAGGTACAGTTGGAATTTTACAAAATGTTGTTTCCTTACAATTTTGACACTATTAACTATTTTAATATTCATCATTATATTTGTTTTCACTGAAATAAATGGTTTTTCACAAGTGAGGAAATATCAAGCAATGTGTGCATATGGTCGACATTATTGTGTAGAAAGTGTAGATGTAAAGAGACGATCCTTCAATTGTGGCATCATGGTTGACTTCAAGCAATCCAGTCGATCAAGCTCAAAAGATAAGAATATAATTGAAGGGAATCTACAATATATTGGGAAAATACATGAAATTATTGAGTTGTATTGTCACTCTTTTAAATGTTGTGTTTTAAGTGTAGATGGTATGAAGCATTTGAGAGGACATGAAGAAATGATACCCATAGTGGATTGTTTTCTATAGATTCCTCATGCTTTCTACTGGAGGATAAGGAGCCTTATGTTCTACCAATTCATTGTGAGCAGGTATTTTTTTAACTCAAACAAGAAGCAGTAGTGATCATTAATTTATTAATTCATAGTTTATTGCGAATATATGCATGTGTTTATTTAATCAACAAAATTGTTATAACATACATCTAATATATGTATTTTGTTCATGTGCAGGTATTTTTCTATGAAGATATTTTGGACCCAAAATGGATGTTTGTCATACATTATGATCCAAGATTAAGGCATGTATTTGACAAAAAATTAATGGATACTGAGCAAAATAATGATGGCAAACAAAATGAGAGAGAGGGATTAGAGAACATTGAAGAAATTGACATCCATGATGATGTTGAAGATGGTTATGTTTAGGCACAAGAAGACAACAATCTAGAGTTAGATGATGTTATGGAAGACAACAATATGGATGGTATAGAAAATGATGATCCAAATACATCTGCTAACAATATAGATGGTGTACAGTCAAATTTCAATAATGATGAAGATGATGAAGGTCAAGATGAGGATGATGATAATATTACATACTTGAAAGAACATATGAACATTGACAATGATATACTAGATTAAATTGTAGTAGACAATAATGTTAATGACCAAGACTTCTAAATTTTTAGAATTATTTGCAATCCATGTTTAAAAAAGGATGATTCTTATGGCCCAAATTTTGAAATGCTTCAGTAATATTATTTGTGTCGATACAAATTACCTATTGCAATATCCTTAAATTGTTCAAACTTTGGTATTAATTGTTGGTAGAAAAAATTACAATTACTTGGATGCTTCTTCCATTCATTTTGTATCAACATATGTTTGTGAAGACACAAAAGTTAATAAAGTATTAATGAATGTAACTCACAATTATTTAAATAAGCAACTTTGTTAACTTTATTATTTTTAAATAGTTTCCATTTTTATGTTGAACATAATTTTGAACATGTAACTGAAAACATCCATAGTAAATGCTTTATTGTATCAGCATATTCATTCACATAAGCACATTATTGAGGCTCAATAACTAATATTCATTCAAATATAAGAAGAAATAAGTATGGAAAACATAAGAAAAAATAAAAAATGATAGCACAATCATGGAGAATCTCTGATAATAAGATGTTCTATTTCATTCATAAGCTTAAAATAATCACACAGTAACAAAAAATGTGCCCTAATAAATCTTATGAATTTAAATAACTTGAAGAAACGGTTGTGCATTTTTTGTACACATTCCTGCCGTGGGCAAGGACCCCCTCTTTTTGATCAAGTCGGGTCATTTTGAACTCATCTTATTTTTCACGCCCATGTCTCCAAGCCCAAATCCTCCATGAGCCTTAAAACGATCAACTTCATATTGGTCGAGTTTACCTGGTTGAGTTTCACTAAGTCATTTGCCCCTATAGGCTTAGCCTTGTAGGTTTCCCCTTGGTCTTTACTTCTGCATTCATTGACCCTTGCGGACCCGCATTCATAGGTTTCCCTTTGCCATTTTCCTTCATGTTCCATCATTCACCTACAGCCGAGTCCCTACATATGCCCGACAAGCGGACCCCACACCCATTTTCGCCACTGCGTCCTTTGTGCTCCTCAGACCTGCAGTTGTGGGTCGCCCTATTCGGGTTTCCATCCATGTTCGCCATTCTCATGACAGTCGACCCTTAACTGTTGCCCTCTTGGAAGGCTCCACATTTAGTCTTGTCATTATTTTCTTTGTCGTTGTTGGAGTAAACTCGACCAAACGCACCTCAAAGCCTCTCAAACGATCATGGGTCTCTACATGCAACCTGCTTTTGCCCGACCACCATTCCACAACGAAAACCCTTCGCTACCCCCAATCCTCAGGCCCACAACTCCCCATTGTCATTGCCTACTAGGTCGTTCCTGAACGACATTCTTAATGGTTTTTATGTAACTGGCGTGCTTGCTATCCGTTTACACGTCACCCCATTCAAAGCATAAAGGGAATCTTTAGTTAATAGGACATTGTCATACATTAAAAAATTTCATTTTACAAATGATGGCATATGAGGATGGCACCTGAGTTTTACAAAAAGAATGATATTCCAAGGTTGGCGCTGATGGCAACCATCTATGCAGGACCCACAATGTGGGTTTCTTCCCATCCTCTGTTGTTCCCTTAAATGAAGTCTTCACTCCGGCTTCCCACATCCTTATGCCCATGGCTTCAAAGTGGATTCCTCACATACGGGTTCTGCATACGCAGAGGGCTATCAATGCTCCACTATTTTTGAGTGGCACCATCACCTCCACCACCTGCACTTGCTTGCCCTCCAACTTTGTCCTTTGTGGATCCCACTTCCTAATTCACTGCTTGGGCAATGACCTCCTACACTCCTCTACTCGGAGGAAACCTTCTCTATGGGTTATGATTACCGTAGCACCACCTAGTTGGTTCGCTCACTAATGGCATGATTATGACGGCTCTTCTTTCTTCACATTACTCATTGTCACGTATGCACTAGACAATGATTCATGGGTATTATTGTTAAAAGGAATGGAGTTGCTTCACATGCCTGAGATCTATGATGTGGTAGAAAATCTTACGCAGGTGTTTGACATCATGATAACTTGTGAGTTCACATGGGGATAGTGAGAGTTGGAGCCATTGTATTAATGGTGTACGCTAGTTACCAACGAAACAATATCATAGGATTTCACCCTTAGATCGCGGATAGAGGATAGGTATAATATGAAGTGTTGAGGCATCACCATGAAACATAAGTGAATCAACTAATTTACGTGGATGGCCTCCTAAAACCAGTGAACTTAATAAGTCCCTCATAGCACTGTTGAGGCAAACTAAGTGGTAAATGTTGAAGTGGACTAAGCCCACACGAAGGCATAACAGCTGAGTGTTTTAAGAAAGAAAATGCAAATATGAGCACCATATTCAATGTTAATATTATGAGAGGATAATGGGGCAAAGGAAGAAAAGAGTAGTTGATGCAGAGCGTAGACCTGGGCATCTCATCTATGAAGTGATTAGGATTGTGTGATTGCTACAAACCAATCATTGAAAGGAAGGGAACTGAGAATTATAGAGGAAGTTACGTGGAAGTGGAAAATCAGCAAGATCATCTTGTGGGTTGTGTGCCTACTATGGCCACTCCATATGCATGACAAGAATTATAATAGCGGAACCCACAACCCGGGGTTCCTTCCATCTCATGCCATCTTTCTCACGGCATCCTCATCACCACACTTCGTGCTCCCCTACATGACGGTGATCTTTCATGCAGAGACCAATAGCTATAGTGTCATTTTGGAAAATTTTCCTCCGACCGCAGACCTCGTGCATAATTCATGCCTTATTCGACCTTGCCCCATCTGTATACTCCTACGATTGAAAGCGGAATAGTTATTATAAATGGTTAGAAAGCAAATGACATTTGTGGACCTAATAATCTTAAATCAATCATACCTTACATGGTTTGCAAAAGGAGATTATATGGCAGGGTGGTGGCGTCTATGGAAGGAAAAACCATGCTACTCCCATGATCAGCAAGCCTTACGAGATGAGGGAAAAATGCAGAATGGGAGAGCACTCTGTTATATAGTGCTTAAACTCAAGTCCATAGGGGGATCAATGTAACCACAGTAATTGCTTGGTGGGGTAATAATTTTGAAATGAAGGCTCCATTTGTGCAGAATCCATCATGGAACCCGTGGGATTCCCACACCATCGTACCACCTCACCTCTTTGTGTACTCGTTCAACATAGAATAACCTAAAATAAAGATTAATTGGCTGATGGGAGTGGAACAGGGGTTTAAGGATATTACTGGGATCTTGGTTGGCCACGGGGGTTGTGATCCTCAGCATAAGACGTCTGATGAAATATTCTAGTTAAAGCATAAGTAATTCTCCACGATGGCACGGGAAGGTAGGATCATGATAAATATTTTAACATCTTCTTGGCATGAGGGAGGTGTGTTTGATGGTAGAAGGCCCACCTCAAGAAGAAGAACAAGAGTACTAAATAGCGATCATCAACTTTGCATGACAGAATCCCTACTTGTAGATTTTGAATACCTTTCAGCCATTCCATCCTCATTTGTCATCTTCCACAGATAGCTATCACCCATGCAGAGTCTACTACTGCTAGCACCGTCTATATAACAGTGTGGAGCATTCTTCCTCCTACAAATTTTATTGAACAAGTTTTAATAGGTTGAGGGGTTGATCGTGATTTCCTCATACTAAGTTCGAAACCATCTCATTTGGGAGAAGAGTAGGGGGATAAGAGAAAGCTGGCTATGGTGGATGGAAATCACCCATGCGGATGCCGCAACATAGGCTTCTGTCTTTTCCCAGCTGTTATACCAATGATGTCATTGCCACGGCGAGAGATCTCCAGTTTTCCACCTCCTCTCACTCATGAACCTCTCAGTGGATTCCTTCTTTGTGACTCTCATTGTTCTCAATACCATCGTCAACCAAGGTAAACTTCAGAGCTACTTCCTACCACAATATTTCTACAGTTGGCCTATGCCTCGGCCATCAAGAGCTCATTTTATATGTGTAGACTTCACTATCTTCCCTCACATCTATTTCTGTAGTTATAGAATGAAGAAGCAGTCGATAGTTGTAAAGGGGCAGTTCCCAGAAATCATCAGGATGGTACCATCTAAATGATATAACTGTCTTATCCTCTCTTGAGGAAAGCTATTCGAAGGCATTATAAACTGTTGTTTCCTACGTTGTTTTCTCCAAATGGCATTAAGAATCTTGCCACTATACCAGTTGCAATGATCGAGTCTGAGTGATTAAAAGTGTGGTCATTATGAATTGTTTTGTTTCTCTCACAAGGCTATGTCAACATCCCCCTAGGTGAAATATTTTACAATGATCAAAAGGGACGTGAAATTGTAGTACATGATGGGACGTAGTGATAACATACCGCTTTCAAAGCCCGATGATAGAATCTGATTCCAAATAATGGTATAATGTTTAGCTGATAGATTTTGCATGAGATTAGTTGCAAAAGTCTTGGTTAGCTTGGTGGTGGCAGATGACTTTCCCTCTACGAAAGCCCGATGTGTGGGGTCCGCCATTCTCATTGTCATCCACCTTAGTCGTTTGAGGCCCCATATGTGGGTAATTGACATAGTTATGAAATTGAAGGTAATACTAACAAAGATAAACATAATTCCTTGGTGTTGTCTAGATATGGGAATTCGGTTGAGATGCATTAGGATCCCTCCTTCCTATTTGAGAGTGAACTCATGAAGATATTTGAAAAATGAAGTCGGCCTTCTCACGATGAATGCAAAAAATATGATCGATACGACTTCTAACTACATCGATATAGGGAGATATGTTGTTCGTTGGACATCTAAAACGTGAATGTATGTTGCTCGGTGAGGGGGAAAATAAAATCAAACCTGCATTTATGGGGTAACCACCTTAATTACCAAGTAATGAACGCACACCTCGGGTGGCGACAAGACAACTCTGAAAGGTACCCAGCGGTGGCTCTTGCTCGATGGAGATCATGCACATGGATCCTGCATATTTGAAGGGTGTTTGGCTTCACTGTAGCGGCATGAGAAGGTTCTAAACATTGGTCCCACAATCTGCCAGTGTGGTATCTTATGAACACCCTTTTGTGAGCGTCAATAGGTGAGATGTTGTGACCACCTTGCTATTTCCAAATGGCAGCTTGATGGCATCTATCCGCACTAACATGTTTGTTGGACTTCTTCTGTGCAAACTCCACCAAGGTAGAGGCTGTCTATCTTGATATCATCATTAACAACACCCACTTGCAGCCCACTTGCACATCCCCATAGCCGATCACACTTCCTCCAAAATTCATAAATAATGTAACAAGAGCACTATAATGATACACAACCTATGAACCGATTAGGTCATAATACTAAAAGAAGAAAAATAGTTGTAAAGATCATCCTGCTAAGATCATAAGGAGAAGGGGGGAAGTTGGGGTGAGCTCATACAAGAATTGATGAAAGTTATACGATCATGGTTCTTTCAAGTAGTAACAATGGGAGTAAATATGAACATGGTAAAAGGTGGTAGGACATTGATTGTCTTAGTGGGAAATCATAATTGATTGGCAATATTGTTTCATTGGTTTGGAAGATTTCAGTGGAAGTTACTACCTTCGGTTATGGGCAGTAAGACTTTGTAGTTTGCTCGAATTCTCATGCAATGGATATTGATTAAACCAGAGGGACGAGTGTGGGAAAATGATAAATTTTATGATCAAGGACTACTTTCTATGTATTGTAGGCATTCGAGCAGTCGTGCGGTTAGAAAGGAAGGGCTCGCAATTTCAAAGGATTCTCCTTTGCATACACAGGATTACTATGGAAGTGGAGTCAAGGCATTTAAAGATGATTGTTCCATAGAGGAAAAGTTTGAAATTTGAGGGAAACCATTTCGTACTACCGATATGTGTGCAACAAATTATGAGAACTTAGTGCAATTAAGAGGGAGTGATCCTAAACCTAAAGTTTTGTGACTCGTAGTATGACCCTATTTATCCAAATATGATTTCCCTTCTCAAGTATTACTATTACCAATTGCTAGATGCTTAAAGGGTAAGTGGTGATAAAGCTATTTAAATCATAATCAAGCAACTATTTGGAATAAGTGTTATATGGTCACACAAACACCAAACAATCACCCACAAAAACTTATATCATTATGATTTTAATTCAATCTACTATTTTGTGCAAGGATTTTTTGATGAATGAAGATCATCCAAAGAGCTTACTACAGAGGGAAATTGCCTGCGATGCATTCACCTTTGGCATTGCACATCTAAAGATGTTTCCAATGAACCACAGACGTGACCTAAAGAAGAGAAGGGAGGTGAGACCATAAAGAATACAATCCAAATGAAGAACTTGCAAGATGTCTACCAAGCCTATGAAGGAGATGTAATAGTCATAAAACCACCTACAAGGCCGAACCAAAGAAAGGATCCCAGCTCATGAATAATGCATGCAATAGATTACCCAGGGGGAGTATTGCAAAAGGAAAATAGTGATAAACTCATTAGGGATGGCTGAAAAATAGATGACAACATGCCAAGGAGAGACGGTACCAAGAACACAAATGACTGTTCACCAAAACCAGAGGCAAGAGGAGAGGTTGTTTTGTTCTTCATCAAATGATCGTAATCCATTTGGAGTTGTCCCTCAGATAAAGGGTAGTCAATCTATTGATGAAAGTCATTGTCAAGGCTCATCTGATCCAATGAAGAATGTTGCAAATCCATCAAATGGAAGGCATCCTTCAAACAATTTCTACTACAATAAAAGAGCAATCAACTACAAGACAAAATTGCTACAACACAAAGGCACTACAAGACAAAATAGGAATAAGACAAAGGTTGTATTTTAAATTCCTTTATAATAGGGGGTAGGTGAAACCCTAAGTTGTATCAAATTTCAACCACATACTGCAGATTAATCCTAGCCATTCATTTGGGCTTTGGAAAACTATAAATAGGGGCTTGCCCTTCATTTGCAAAATGGTTGGAGAGCTAGTGTAAAGGCATTCTGCAGCAATAGAAAGCAACATTGCATGATTTATGGGTGTTTCTTTTAAGTTTGTTCATTATGCATACATGGTTCTACTTCCATGTTAGTTTTAGTTGTTAGTTTCTTGAGTGGAAATGATAATGTTGTTTGTTGTTACAGTATTTGATGAATTTCCAGCTCATGCTTTTTCTGGTTTGTTGATGATGAATCACTTTTTAAAGCTAGTCTAATCTTCCTTCATTGTTGTAACTTAGTTCAATTGAATATTCATGATGTGTGTGTGCAATCTAAAAATCTATAGTCCTTAGAAGATTGCACTAGTTTTGTGTAGTTGTAGGCTTCTCTTGGTCAAGCAAAACCTAGTTTAGGAAGTTTGTCTACTATAGCAACCTCCATGATTATTGTTCATTCATAGCTTAGGTCTAGGAACTTCCTCCCTTCCCTACCCTTTTGAATTTTCTTTTAAACAGTGACTTTGAACAAGGTTCATTGCACATTGTAAAGCCAAATCTGATGATGGAATAGAATTTCTAGACTAGTGTTTTGAACCTACACCAATTACACATTAATTTCACACTTTAAGAACTCCATTTGTAGACCCAACTTCCCAAAATTTGTAACCCATTCGTAAGTCTACCCTGTGATTACTAGAAAATCACATGAACAATTGAGATATTCCAAGCACTATCAAGACCTAACATTAGAGACCTTGGGATAGTGTTCTACAATTTGATTGTGGAAGATTGTCTTTCAAGAAAGGTGATGCACCTATGCATTACCTGTGTTGAGAAGTGCATAAAACACCCATCAACAGAAACCACTTTGAAGACAACATAGTAAAAAATAAGCATGAAATTTAACACAACAACTGAACACCAAAATAGATTACCAATTATGAGCAATCTTCTCTATTATGTTGTTTCAAATATATATACATTTATAGCAAAAGTCTTTTATATGATATGAATGGGTGGAATGTGCAATCTATCTTCTTACTAATGCCTACCATAACGGAAATGAAAATGGAATATGATATGATGATCCTCTCAAAGTTGGCCTTGGTTTCCTATTTATATAGGAATCAACAAGCTTCAATCCTTTTACAAACATAGACGACCCTTCAAAACTACTTCTTTTACTAACAACTAATTAATTTGCATAATTGAAGAAATAACAAGGCTTAAGTCACTACATATGCATGTTTTCTTTAATCAACGTAGAAATCCCGTGATCATCAATCTGAAAAAGCTTTCCTCTCCATGACAGACCTCCAAATTCCCTTGCCTTAGTGACCTACTCATCTGAAGCCAAATACTTATCTTCCCATTGATACACTGTAAAATATAATGACCACTAATATTCGTGGATCTCTGGTATGTTTGCAACATGTGTCTACCATCGACTATCTAGAAGTGCCTTTGTATCATTGAAAAATTTTAGATATCCAACATCAAGAGAAATCAATCCATCCATAATCAAATTGAGCCTATGAAGACTGGTGTCACTATCCCCCTGAACATGGGTTAAATACTTATGAATAACCTAACCAAATTCCTTCTTTCATTCATCTAAGTCTTTTACTTGACCATCATCTTTCACAATTTTTGATGTATACCATTGTTTTAAGGTATGGAATGAATCCATTCATGCCACAATCCTCTTATCCTCCCCTTGTATATATTGAAATTAATCAACAATCATTTTTATTGTTTTCTCAGTCAGTTTTAATGTTGTAGGAGCATCAAGACTCCTTTGTAGAACTCTACATAACTTATATAGAGTGTGGTGAATAGGTTGCCACCTTTGAAATAGGGGGTCCAATACAAGCATATGTGCTTTTATTTGATCAATTGCAAATTGAAGTGATTTATAACTATCATCACACTATCCAATTTATCAATAACCAACTTTATTTTGTACTCAATAATATTTTCCATAACTTTAGAAACTTTCCTTTTTACTTCATCCTAAGCCTCCTTCATTTCATCCACTTCCTTCTCAGGAGTCTTTTTTTGCTCGACCGAAATGCTCTGTACAATATTTAATGGAGAACTAGGAGGCTTATATAACACTATCTCCTTGCTTTGTGAAGTTCCTGCTCCTTTTAACTATTCTTTCAATTTGACATTCTCCATAAACAGTTTATTAACTTCATCGTTTAAGAACTTTTTTTCCCTTTCCTACTCCTTTAATTTGTCCTCCAATCCCTTAACAGTTGCATGAGTAAACATGGCTAAATGCATGGTTATTGTGGCTGCCTCCAAAGGGGTGGTGTCCTATATTGTTCTTACCATTCATTCCTTGTATTACATCCAATAGTTTAGGCTTCTATGTGTTTTTCTGCTTGATACAAATGGACAGGGTTTCAATTTCGGGGTTATACCCAATTCCACTTACTCCTTCATTAGAGTCAAACTTTACAACTAACATTGGATCTTCTTGAGCCTATACTTGATCAAGCAAAAACATTTTTTTTAATTCCAACCTAGGAAAAATGAGCATGTTTCTCTCCAAAATCATCTCTCTAGCCTTTTGAGGGCTAATGTCAATGTGTTCAACCCTCAATTCATTGAAGGTTTGTGCCACCATTTGATTCTTTTCTGGTTCTTCAATTCCCACTTTATTTGACTCCATTTTCTCTTCAATTTCTTTTATCTTCACCTTTGTCCAAAAATCCCTAAACTCTGGAGTCTTGATGAACTCATCATCCTCTATAAACCTCCTCGCAACAATTTCTCTCTCATCTTCATGTATCTTTGCACTTGTTTTTTTTGCATCATCTGTCATTTCCTCATGCCTATGGGTGCTAGTCTCATGGATGGGTTGATCAACCTCAATAGCATCCAAGTTTAATGATTGCAATACAATGGCCACATCTTCAGTATCTCCCACCCCTTCCCTCTCCTCATAAGGTACCAATGGCTCAATTCTCTATGTATTTTGTCTCTTGGGAGGAAATTTCTCCCTGGGAAGCTCTGATGTTGTCTCTGTGGTGTGCTTTGTAGTTATCTTACCACCATGTTCATGAAGATACACTTCCTTTTTAGCATATAAATCCTCAAATTTATCAATTATTTGATTGATCCTCATGATGGGGTCTTTTTCTTCAACAAAATAGCCTGGGAAAATTCTATCATTTTGCTTCTTCCTTCCTTCAAGCTTCATTATAAACTCCCATTTCTTCCATCTAAGGGACGCCTTTGGAAAATTAAGGCCTTTTCTTATCACATCTTCCTCATAATCTACTTGGTGTGCCACTATCATTTTGGTAAGAAGATTATTCCTTATGTTATTCATATTATTTTCAGGGTCAAAGGCTCTTGCTTTTCCAGAACCTAATGCATATCTTGTCTTCAAGTAATATTGCAACTCCTCTAGTGTATCTAAGCCTACTGTCTAGTCTCCACATTTGGTTAAGTTTGGCATAAATGTTCCCTTCTTTTGTTTGTGAATTACATCCTTTTCCATCCACATCATTTGCCACATAAATTCAAGAAATGCTAATTTGAGGAGCACAAACTTCAGCAGTATGTGTAGAGAAGTAGGGCAGCCATAGATTGTTATTATTGTAACTTCTGGGAAAAAGAACCAATCACCAAAATTATGTGTGTGACCTTGTTCTTATCTCAAGGCCAAAGTTCTTAACAATTGTTGCATTTTGTTTGGCAATCTTGGCATTGAATAACCAAGAACTTGAAGTATTTTGTGTACAAAGTCTTTATAGAATATAGCAAAGCTTGAATTCTTGCACTAACTATCCCAAAGATAGCACCACTTCTAGATAGGTGTGGCATTCCTTTTCTCATCCATTGTAGCCAAGTCCATTCATTTATTCCAATGGCCCTGATTCTGGTATAGTATCAAATGGCACATTAAGGAATAGTGTCTGAATGTAATTAGTGCTCTATCCTCTATGACTTGTGAGAATTCATCATCCAATGCCCTCTTAAGGTATGAAGCAAATTCATACTCAATATTATTCTTAGGGTTTTGAATTCTCATGGCCATCATCATTGGGCTTATTGGAATTTTATCTTGAGCATCCATCCCTAGTACTTGGCATAGAGCTAGATATGTATTCACAAAATAATATTGAAAAAATTTCACAGTAAATGGTTCAATATTGGAAGTACAAATGGGAATCATTTTATTACTAATGCCTATTTTCATATATAAGGGTGGCTCATCACTTCTATAAGTTCTTCTTAACCTCTTATAATCTTCCTCACTCTTCTATAGGTTTATTTTGGTCAAATCTTGCTTGTTTAAGCCAAAACACTCAATGATAGCAGCTCTGGTTACCTCTACCAATATTGAGCCATTTGGAAACCTTACTATCTTGGTTGGAGAGTGATAATGCTTGGCTAGTAATCTGATAAACTCCACATCAATAAACACATTCAGGACAATCAACTTTGCTAAACCCAACATCCAAGGGTTTGACACTAGAATCTTCCCATTTCTCTTACTATAAAAATACCAAAATAAGTCCCACCTAGATTTGGGAATGAGAGCATCCCTACAACCTTGTGTAGTGTCTATGAGAAATTTCTTATTTCCCTCCTTGGTTGATCCTGGAAATATATCTAATATAGACTGGTAGAGTGGTCTCTTCTTTACCTTAGGTTCTTCTTCCTTAATTTTTTCCTTACTTTCATTTACTTTTGATTGTTTTCTTTTAGGAGGCATATTTCAAATTTTCCTACTATGACTTCAAGTAATAGAGCTCTACCAAATACTACACCAATCAAGCTTCTTCAGAGGGTTATTCATGCACTTACCCAAGTGCTCATTGTTCGTAGAGCTCCTTTTCTTGGTGTCCTCAGTTCCATTCACAACAATGAAGTTCAACTGAGCACAGTCTTAGGAAAATTCACTTGCTTTTGAGGGCATAGTATTTAGCTATATCAATATTAATGCCAATTCTTCACCAGATAGTTTCCCAACAAGCTAAAATCCTTGAAATTAATTTTAAAGCATGTGTGAGGGAATTTATTGCTATAAATTATAATGATGCCACGATTACCACATTACCACCGTCTCTTATTATATTGGTTGTAGTATGGCAATGTTTTTCCCTTCCATTCTGATGTTTACTGCACTACTACCTTGCTTAAGACCTCTTACTGCAGAGTTGCGGTGTATACCGCTCTACCGCAGCCATATTATCCACCTCACATGGTAATGCGGTGTCCACTTTTCTTCCATGCTTACCGCTCTACTGCCTTGCTCAAGACTTCTTGTTACAGGTTTGTGGTGTACACCACTCTATCGCATATGTTGCTCACCCTCCTGGTGGTATAGTAGTGTATGCTTTATCTTCTTGTTGTTTACTACCTTACCGCACTCCTTTGAATCACCTTATATAGGATGGCTTAAACATTAGTAAATTAAAAAATATTATGGTCCGACTATAGGGATCATTTAAATGATTAACCATATGTGATGACTGACTAACTTAGAACTCGAGGTTGATACAAAGAATGATTTTAATGGCTCAACTCATGACTTAAACGATTGATAACCAGATGCAATAGGTCAACACAAAATTATTGTAGGGACTTCACTTCATTGTAATTGCTATGGAAATTTCATCTCCTAAGGCTCTCACATTATAAAAAAATTTATCTCCTAAGGCTCTAGCGATGCCGTCCTACATACTCGGCTTCGTATGGTAGGCCATCGTTAAAATTTGAGCTCAAAATTCTCTTCATTAATGCTCGTACTTATAAAACATCCCTTATTTTATTTTATTTAATTCATTTGTAATTTTTCATTTGTAATTTGTAAAAAATAATTTCAAATAATCTCATATATATTATTTTCAAATAAAATTATAATGTAAAATAAATAATGTACATTATAATTCCCAATTATGGGAAAAACAATTCTCATAATTAAACAGTTTAAAAATAAAATTAAAAACTCAACTAATATACTGAGAATGGGAATTATAATGTACATTCTTTTTGCATATACATATTGTTTTTGTTTAGTATTTTTTTTTCTTAATTGAAACAATGCAAATAATACAAAAAGGAGGCAAAAAAGGTTTCCAAAAGAGAGAAAAAGATTACAACCTAGCTAACAGCCAGCAATATAGTCACAGCCACCAAAAATAGCAAGAGATTGTATTAATCAAAATTCAAAAAATTATAGATCATCTACCAATGCAAGAATATTCATGAAACCCTAATTTTGAGCCTCACCAAAGGCCAAGACCCTAAACCCTTAAACCCTATATATACTTTGGACCCTAAATCCTAATCCTTGAACCATACACCCTCTAGTACCCTCGAACCTAATCCCTCAACCCTAGCTAAACCCTCAAACCCAATTACTAAACTCTCTACCCTAATCCCTCAACCCTCAACCCTTAATCCCTCAACCCTCTACCCTCTACCCTCTACCCTCAACCCTAGTCAAACCCTAATCCCTCAACCCCTCTACCCTCTACCCTATACAATATTTTACCCTCAGCCCTAATCCCTCAATGTATGTACCATATACATACCCTCAACCCCTATAGTTGCACCCTCTACCCTATACATGATTGGACCTTCAACCCTAATCCCTCAACCATATACCGGCCTCAACCCTCTACCCTCAACGTTAAACGCTCAAGCCGCAGCCCTCAACCCTTAATACCTCAACCCTCAACCCTTAAACCCTAAACCCTAGTAAACCCCTATACCCTCTACCCTCTACATTGGAACCTCAAACCTAATCGACCTTCAACCATATGCCCTCAAACGTGCTAGCTATACACTAAACCCTCTACCCTCAACCCTAAACCCTTAAACCCTAAACTGGCCTTAAACTTTCTACCCTCTACCCTCAACCCAATACCCTAAACCCTAAACAGTTAAACCCTCTATGTCCTTCTACCCTCAATCGGCCAATACGTACCCTCTTATACCCTTGACCCTAATCCCTCAACCCTTAAACCCTTAAACCCAAGTAAATTACTCTATACCCTAATCCCTTAGCTCTCAACCCTTAATCCCTCTACCCTCTACCCTCTACCCTCTACCCTCTACCCTCTACAAGTACCCTCAAACCCT
Source organism: Sequoia sempervirens (assembly GCA_007258455.2). Classification (NCBI taxonomy): domain Eukaryota; kingdom Viridiplantae; phylum Streptophyta; class Pinopsida; order Cupressales; family Cupressaceae; genus Sequoia; species Sequoia sempervirens. The sequence goes on along the minus strand of VDFB02000008.1, from coordinate 277,887,034 downwards.
AATCACTCAACCCTTATACCCTCTACCCTATACATTAATGGACCCTCAACGTAACCCTAATATTCCTTGAACCATATTATACCCTCAATCCTCTACTCTCAACCTTAAACCCTCAACCCTCAACCCGTAAACCCTAAAGTACCCTTACACCCTCTATGTCCCTCTACCCTCTACCATATATATACATTGGACCATAATAAACCCTAATCCTTGAACCATATTATACCCTCTACCCTTTACCCTAATCGCTCAACCCTAGTTAAACCCTTAAACCCAATTATTAAACTCTCTACCCTAATCTCTACACCCTAATCCCACAACCCTAGTTAAACCCTTAAACCCAATTACTAAACTCTCTACCCTAATCCCTCAACCCTCAACCCTTAATTAACCCTCTACCCTCAGCCATCAACCCTAGTTAAACCCTAATCCATCCTCAACCCTTATACCCTCTATATGCCCTATACATTGGACCCTCAACCCTAATCCCTCAACCTATATATACCATCTGATCTATCCTATACATTAAACCCTCAACCCTCAATTCTCAACCCTAAACCCTAGATAATCCCTCAACCCTCAACCCTTAAACCCTCAACCCCTATACCCTCTACATTGGAACCTCAACCCTAATCAACCTTCAACCATATTATACCCTCAAATTTCCTAGCTATACCCTAAACCCTCTACTGGCCTCAACCCTAAACCCTTAAACCCTAAATCGACCTTAAACTTTCTACCCTCTACCCTCAACCGTAATCCCTCAACCATATACCCTCGACCCAATACCCTAAACCTAATTACTAAACTCTCTACCCTAATCCCTCAACCCTCAACCCTTAATCCCTCAACCCTCAATTAACCCTCAACCCTAGTCAAACCCTAATCCCTCAACCCAGCATATACCCTCTACCCTATACATTGGACCCTCAACCCTAATCCTTGAACCATATACCCTCAAACCTCTACCCTCAACCCTCAACCCTTAAACCCTAAACCCTTACACCATCTACCAACTCTACCCTCTACCCTAGTATACATTAAACCACCCTCAACCCTCAATTCTCAACCCTCAACCCTTAATACCTCAACCCTTAATCCATCCCTCCCTCTCTACCCTAATCCCTCAACCCTATACCCTCAACCCAATACCCTAAACCCTAAACCATTAAACCCTCTACATCCCAATACCCTCTACCCTTGTCAACCCTAGTAATCCCTCAACACTAATCCCTCAACCCTTTTCAACCCTAGTAATCCCTCAACCCTTAAACCCTTAAACCCTCAAGTATCCTTAAACGCTAATCCCTCAACCCCTATACCCTCTACCCTATACATTGGACCCTCAACCCTCTACCCTCAACCTTAAACTGGCCTCAACCCTCAACCCTTAATCTACATGAAGTACTATAGTAAAGGAAAAATTTCTTTGTTTATGATTATTAGGAGGAATAAATGGGTATATACAAAGGGAATGATTGGTGATAGTATGGATCTTGTCACACAAATTGTTGCATTTCATGTTAAATACAATGAAAAATAAAAGGCGGTAGATCTTTTGATGCAAGTGAAATGTAGGAAAGCAATTGAAGGCTAGTGAATATTAGGGAAGGATTTTTTGTTCTAACACCCTTAATCCTTGCTAGATCAAAACAATTAGGCGCTAAATGAGGCACTAAATTAAGTGCTAAAACTAGTTGTAAAGTAGGTTCTAAAATAGGCATTACATTAGGTGCTAATATGGGTGCTAACGTAGATGCTAATCTGGTTGCTAATTTAGGCACTAATCTGGGCATTATCGTAGGCGTCATTTTTTGGCGCTAATCTTGGTGTTAATCTAGGCGTTAATATTCACAACACTAGGTGTTACTATCGGTGCTAAGTCTAGCACCAATTACGGCTCTAATTCTGGTGCTAATTGGTGCCTGAATTAGTGCCTACTTGTTCTTATTGGCACAAAAAATTCCAAAAATAGTGCCATCCTGAAAAATAGCACCAAATTTTCCCAAAAAAATTGAGAAAAACACATTAAAAAATGGGTGAAAACAAAAAAAGGAGCAAAAAAGGGAGCTAATCACAGGGATTTGTTGTAGTGTGGGACCCAAATCAACTCTCACACACCATGTTATTCCTTCATTAATTCTCAAACATATTTGAATGTAGTGTAAACACTAGGTCAGCCTTTACCTATATGAACACCATTAAACTTTGAATTACATGCTACCTCAAATCCAAGGACAACTTGTGAACCACATACCACACTTCATCATGAACTCGAATATTCCTTTATCCTCTTGAAATCCATCAAGCTCCTTTGCAAAAACTCACACCTAAAGAATGTACATAGCTTATACATTCAAACTACATTTCCAATCACTGCAACTCTAAAATCCAACTTCTAGAGTACCAAACCAAAAATCCTCTTAGCACAAGCAAGAGAGAAACCAAAATTAACATACCTTTAGAATCACAAGACCTGAAGAACAACTGTGGATAAATGCAAAGAAAATACATTTCTCCTAGACACCTCTGCAAATAACACTACAAAACTGGTCCACACACTGGTGAACATAACTTCCTCTAACCATCAATCTAGAAGCCAAAATTCTAGAAATAGAAACTCTAAACACCTCTAACCAACAAATCCAAACCATATGAGAAAATCTTCAACCCAGAAGAAATGTGAAGCAAAATCAGAACACCTATGCAACACCCTATTTCCTTATTTTTACAATTTTCTCAATATCCTCGACATATAAACCATAAATAGAAGCTTATCAGAGTAACATCAGAGGTTAACATTAGCAACTTAACTGATGATAATATAATGCAACTAATCAAAGCAACAATCTCTTCTCAACCACTACACAACTATCATCAGCGACAACACAAGCTTGTTGACATCAATGACAACACCTGCATACTTGCAACATATAGTCTCACTTTTTCTCCCCTATGGGAGGGTTATTGATTATAAATTTGTGATAGATCTCATCCTTAGTGATTCTTGTTGAGTTACCCATGTTTTTCACTTGTACTTTTTTGTTGCATCTTTTCTCTCTTGGAGAGTATTTTTGTCCCACTAGGTTTTCTACTTTTCTTCATTTGTGAGATATTGCGTTTGTACATGGGTACCTAACATGCCTAGTAGCTAGGACCAATCACCCTTCAATCATATATGGATATTTTTATTCTTGCATTTGTTTAATTCTCCCTAAGTTGCACTAAAGTGGGGTATTGGTGTGAATAGGGGTAATATTTCCTATCTAGTTTCTTCTTTATAATGTGAATAAGATACATTATATAACTATTGATTAGTTAGGACATGTTCACATGTTAATTTTATTTATGGATTTAGGAATATTTCTATAATTTTTAAGTACATGTGTGATATTATCCTTTAGTTCTCTCATGAAATAGGATAAAGACACTTTTCATGATTTTGTTTTTTCCTCTCAACCTTGCCTTTATAATAAATGTCTCATATGTACATTATGTATAATCATTGATCTATTTGATTGTAATTTATTTTGCACCATAATCAAGAAATTAATTCTCTTTCTACTCTCTTGTGGAAGGTAATATTTGGTTTTCAAGGTGATCTTAGGAGCTTTAGTCCATTGGTGACTCTTAAAAATATTATAAATAGTGTAGGAATGGTTCCATGTATGATTTGTAAGGGGATAGTGAGTTGCTTAATATATCCTTGTAATCTAGAAATTTATTGTTCCAACTCTTGGTTTACCGTTTTATCTTTTTTTTGTATGGTTGTAGCTATAGATATGGTAGATTGTATTTAATTTATTTCTTGTTCTCTAGAGGAATAACCAAGATTGAGAATATTAATCCAATAGTTTCATGACTTAATTTCCCTACCATCTTTACTTGCTATTGTCATAGAAACTTCAGCAACCCTAGCTTCTAATGTATCTCTACTAATAGAAAATAAGGTCCTAGCATTCTTCTTGGGTCTAGGAGTGCCTATCTTATTTAATATTATCTTGAGGTACACTAGAAAAAAAATTGTGATTGTATTTTCTATAACTTCTAGCTAGATAGGAGTGGTGGATGCAACTCTAATTATTTGTTGTTCTCATTGTTATGTCCTTGGAGGACTTACTTATTGGCTCAATGTATTTATTATTTTTACTACCGTTTTAGGATTTTCTTCTTCTACCTTATCACCTAGGATTCTCTCCTTAATTACTTGGTATACCTCATAAGGTAATGTATCAATTACTTTTTAAGATGCTCCTTTCTCTTGTTCAATCATAATAATTATTTTTTATTTTTCTATAGATGAATTGATATTGATGGGATATTCTTCATTTTTTTATGGAATTTGAAGTAATGAGGTGTCTTTTGTGAAGAAACTTATTTGTAATTATTCCTCTATAGGATATAGCTATTTATTTTATTCTATGATTGTAAATATTATATCATCCTCTTTTATCATCTATTTAATCATTTGTTGAACTTCAAGTAGTGATACACTGCCTATAAATTTTTCATCATCTTCTTCTTGTATTAAATTACTTTTTCCCCTTTCCTTTATCACTTCTTGTTTCATAGGAGTAGTTACATCCTTATTTTTTAATTATTCCTACCTAGACACATTTTCTTTTATTTATTTTGAAAATCTAATTATCTTAGAGTAGTGGTGGAGAAAAAGTTTGGATAGTCCTTACTAGAGTTCTTATAGAGGTAACCATCACAAGAGATGGTTCCTTTCTTATTACTTGTTGAGTCCTAATCATTCATGATATAGGAGTAGTAGTTAAAGATATTAGAGTAGAGGTTGGTTGTGCACTATCAGAATGGTTTGTAGCAAAAGAGTAGGATAAATGGCCACTATGACAATCACATCACCTTTCCTTGTTGATGTTGGTTTTAGTGTTGCTTTCTTTATGATGAGAGGCACTTTATTATCATCCTCCTATTTATCACTTGAATCTATTCTCTTCCTTTTGTGTGTCATATGCTCTTCCTCTTCGTTAACAACATTTATTTATTTTATTTGACTTTCATGGTTGTGAGGATTTATCTTCCACATCCTACACCTCATATTTATCCTGCTTTTTCTTTTATCTTTCCTTACTATAAGTAAGAGTTACCCTTGTGCCTTTATTTTTTCATATTTTCTTCTAGCTATACTACACTATTTTTAATGATATCCCTAGTTAGTGATTTTAAAATTTTAGTTTAGTTTCTAACTAGTTAGGCTTAGGAAATGGGGTACTTAGAAACCTTTTGTATTTCATGTGCACTATGGACTACTATCCCATCATCTAATACTTTTTTTTGGAACTAAATGTGTCTAGAAAAGTCTTATATGATGAGTAAACAATCTATGAATGATATTTTTCCTTGCCTCATGATAACCTCTATATTTATCCTCTAATTATTTTAGATATGGATATGTTTAAGACTTGGTAATAGTCACTTCTCCATTTTTCCAAAAGGATCAAAATTTAGCCTTCTAGAATAAGTCTTCAAATTATGCAATTGCAGTTCAACATCTAAGGCCTTAGCTAAAGAAAGTGTAGCACAAATGCATTTTCCAATTATAATTGGAAACTTAATCTATACTATATGCTATAACTCTAACAAGTTATGTGTTTCACATAGTTACCTTGTTAGCTTCAATAGGACTATTTTGTTATTAGGATGCCTAGGTAGTAATATATATGGTGCATTAGGGAATCTTCTATCTAGATATAAGAAAATTTTAGGAATTGGATAAACCAATTTACATCATTTTTCACTTCCATAGTATCTTAAAATAATAATATCCTTTCTTTATCTCCTTCTAATAACATCGCTATTCACATTGAAAAGGCATCATTTATCCTTTTCTCATGAACCATTGATTAGTTTTTTTTTCAATTGAGGATAGTGTTTAAAAAATTAGTTTTTTTCCTTTCTACATTCCCATCGCCATTTCTTTTTTAGTCTAGGTAAGGTGATCTTCTGTGATAAATAATATACTAAGTAATAATTCATGTAGAATATTTGTGTTCTTTCTATATTAGTGAGTTGTTCATGCAATTTGTTGTTGATACTATTTTACAAATTTAACATAATCTCTCCATCTAGCATTATTTCTATAAATGGGTATGTTGAAAAAAGGTTATCATTAATGTCAAAGGTGTGTATTTTTTCAAAGGAGATTTGAGCACAGGTGGCACTATATTTTAAAGAGTTGTACTATCATACCTAATTGTGCTGGTAATTGTACTATCATATCATTTTGAGTTGCAGAATTATACGGTGCTAGCTATATTGATAAAGAAAGTTAAGGCGTGTATGTGTTCTAGAAGTATGTATTAGGATATATATATCACTATTTTATGCTCTCAATATCATGCATGCATCTATTCACTATGATAGAAGTAATCTAGAAGTCTATACCAAAATTATTCAATTCTATTTTTTTAGGGCAAAGAGATATCTCTAGTAAAAAAATTGTGTTCAATATTCCTTTATGAAGGAAAGTTTGTCTCTTTGGTTTGAGAGAAATATATTTCTACACATTCTAACATATTTCAGTCTTTTCAGAAGATATGTTCAATATGCAAAAAGATTGAGGTGATAGAAGGCTCTATGTGCTTGTCTATCAACTAATTGTAGTTCAAGAGCTATGTGATCACAACTAGTAAAGTGTGAAATTCAAATTTAACATGAGGATTCAAGATAGACCCTAGTTAAGGTCCTTGTGGAAGTGCACAACATTAGGTTATTTTGGTAGCAACAAAAAAAAAATTGGATCAACTTGTTGCATGTTTCATGAAATTTAAATTTAGTTCCACCTTATGTCGTCTTGGCTATTTGTGGACCCTTGGCCAACATGGAGCATTTTTTTATGTAATGTCTTGTATATAATCATACATTTGTACATATACATAATGTGAAGAAAAATTGAAGAGAAGACCTGGTGAGTGAATATTTGAGGAGGTGATTGTGTGAACTAGTGTTATTCAATGTGAAGGATCTCAATGAGTGTGTGTCATTATCAAAATATCATAAGGGGTGTCGAAGAGATTTTGAACCTAGTTCAGAAAGTGTATGAGATGTGTCGGCTACACTGAAGATCCACAAACTTTATCATTGTATTTTTGTAGAATTGATGTTATACTTGTAGATTTGGTGCTCAGTTCATCGTATTAGGAATTGTTGTCTCCAGTAGGTTGGTGGCTACAAGTGCAATTGGGGATTGGTGTCTCCAATATGTCGGTGCCTACTTCCTATTGTAAAGTTCATTTTCTTTGTGAGGCTAGATTTGGATAGTAGTGTTGGAAAAAAGAAGAAGATTGACTATCTCTATAGTTTTGTGTTGTCATTGATGTCACCATGTTGTGACTGCAAATGTTAGATAGTGCTTGATCTAGTATTTGGATCTGGTATCTAAACCAGTATTCAAGTTTCCTCTTTGGTATTCTAGTCTGCATTCCTCCGCAGTTGGTAAATGTTGCTTGTGGTTTTGAGAAATTGCTTATGGTAGTTGAAGGCATGCATGTTTAGAATATACATGTTTTGGTGCTCATACAAAATGTTTATTTCTTTTTGCATTGAATTTTATTCCTAGTCAACTTCTTTGGGTAATTGTGATATGGTGAATTAATTTTGCTATGTGGATATATGTGCAACCTATTTTAGGTTTTTTTTGACATAATGTAGCGTGTTGGAGGTTTGAATTAACTTCTTGAAAATATTTTGTGAAATATTGGAGCCGACAGTTGGTATTTTTAGTAAATATGAAATGCATCTAATTAGGCCGACCTAATTGATGCATGGAGGAAAGATCAAGTATATAAATGAATATGTTGGAAATTTTTAAAAGTAGAAGAAAAAGAGGCGAGACAAAGACAAAGGAATAAAATAGTGTGAAGCAGTTGTCAATAAAAAGGTTGGAAGTGAACAAAAAGGATGAAGTGTATCAAATCAGTCTATTGAGCATCACTAAAACTGCATCAGCACTTGTTAGGTGCACTATTCTCAGTTCTTTTTGGTTGTAAAGCCCAATTTTGTTTTGTCAATCCTTTTTGTAGGTAGTGAGAGTCTCTTGTAAACAGTGAGCTTTTGTATTTGGACAGTGAGTACTTTTAGGGTAGTGAGCCTTTTATTTTTAGTTTGAAACTACTTTATATCATGAGTTAATCCTCACCACGGTTTTTCCCTCCTTGGGTTTTCCACATAAAAAAACTGGTGTTTACTATGTTAAATTACTCTTTGTTATCTATGTTTCATGCTCATACTTAATGACATATAATGTGGTTATTGAATTGATATGTGTTGGAGTTTTTAAGTTTGGATTCTATGACAACTGATTCACTCCCCCTCTCATTTTTCCTACATCTTTAACAATTGGTATCAAAGCATTGGTTTCTTGGTGTAAAGCTTAACCGCTTTAGGAGGATCCTGATGATTGATCAAATGGATGATAAAGAAGAACTTTGGATTGCACTTAAAGATCTTGACAAAGTAGAAAATGAAAACATAGATCTGAAGGAGAATCTAGATGAAGCAAATGAATGTGTCTGAAAGCTAAAAGAACAATTAAAGAAATTCAAGGAAAGACATAGAGAAGTGAGTGAGCAGTTGAGACAAGAGATAATTGGATTGAAAGTGACAGTAGAAAAAAAAAAAGAGAATTGAAGAATGTTTGAATACAATGGTGCAGAAAAAAGCTAATGAATGCTCTAAACTTGAACAGGAGGTGGTAAACTTGAGGATTGAACTGGAAAAGGAAAATCCCTATGAAAATAATTTCAAATCAAGTTCTGATAAGCTTGGAGAATTGCTTGTTGGACAAAATCCAAGTAAAGACAAAGCTAGTTTAGGAAATAATGTAGGTGAAAGTTTTAAGGACAAACAGATGATTCAAGACAAAGGAATGAAAAAGAGAATTTCAAGAAATTTTACAAGGATATCACCTATGGGACAGCCTAATGCACAAAGGTATCCCTCTTTCAATGGTATTTGTTTCTTCTGTAATAAATATGGTCACAAGGCAACAAAATGTAGGAGCAAGAATAATTAGTTTTTCGGTCCCTTCACCAGACAATATTTTGAATGTAAGAAGGTTGGACATAAAGTCGTTGAATGTAGATCTCAAGTGAGAATGATAAGTCGGGTAATGAGGAAAAGATTTAATGAAGGAAGAATGAATCAAATTCTTTAATGGCTATTGTTATACCTGTAACATATTTGGACACAGAGCAAATCAATGTAGATTGAGAGGAAATGGAGGTCAGAATAATCAGAAAAATGTCATTTGCTATAATTGTAATAAACTAGGACATGTTTCAAAGGTTTACAGAATTAAGAAAGGAAAGAAGTCTGCTCGGATAGAAAATAATGATCTAGTAAAGAAGTTCGACAAAGAACAAATGAAGCAAGAGATGAATAAGATATGGAAGAAGAAAGAAGAGGAAAAACCTAAAGCTACTGATGCATTTTTGCCCTCATTCAGTATGAATGAATCCTCCGGGAATTAGAGCTAGCATGGTCTTAGGGGGAGCATTATCAGAAAATTATAAAAACCCCCTGGATATATGGCGTGTCAGAGGCTGCCATGAGGATGAGATGTAAAAAATGAAGAATCAGAGGTTGTGGAAATAGAACCGGAAGAAAACATGTCATAATGATTTATGGACCGAATTAGAGTTTTTGACATTGAGAAGAATGTTTTTAGTAGCTTTTTGATGTTTGTCACAGTAACATCATGAAAACATGAAAGATTAAAGCAACTCAAAGCAATAAACTCTAATGTAAACTAAAGCTAAACAACAAAGCACAAAGGAAAGCATAAATGAAAAGATCTCACCAAGCATCAATATAGTTCCATGAATAACCTTTGTTGTCCTTCTCCATTTCACCGTGATAGTATTCTTGCCCTCATATTTTTAGTATGTGTGCAAGTATAGCCTCAAAAGATGTGATAATAACGAAATATCAAAGATTATAAAACAAGTGCTCCAAAAGTCATCAGATTTTGGGAGGAGAGACAATTATGAAAGTCAAATCAATTTATAGAAAATTGATCGTTTGAATGACAGGCTCAGATTGAAAGATAGACGGATGATTCAGATTAAAAGATTCGACATGCATTAAAATAAGTGTAGTACTGATGTGAGTGATAAAAGCTAAAAATAGAGATCAAGATTAAATAATGATTAAATCTCTAGTTAAAAGTATTCAAAAATTAGAAGAATAAAGATTGCATGAAAAGGATAAAGATAGAATAAAGGAAATGATCTATTCGAATGTATGCATGAATTAATTAATTAAATAAAGTTATTTAATTAATAAATGTCTACATGCATAAGAATTAAAACTAGATAACTAGCTAGTTAAGACCGAGAGTCCATTTGTCAGAGACAATCAGACATTAAATCAGGAGATGACTGACTGATTTAAATAGATCTTGAGTTAAGTGGTGAATGAATAATTAGATAACTTAAACAATTATCTAAATATACAAGAATATGTCCAAAATAAGCTTTTATGAATTAAATGACTATTTAATTCAACATTCGACATTTAAGGATTAAATTAAATAAATAAGATTTATTTAATTGACTGAAGAAAAGATTAATGAATAATTAAAGTATTAAAGTATTTATTTAAATATAGTTGGAAATATGATTAGGATAAATTAAATAAGAATGTTATTTAATTTTAAGAAAGAGGATAAATTTAATTAGTGCCATAATTAAATAAAGAACATTTATTTAATTAATTAGGATTTGAATAAAGATAATATGAATTAATTAAATAATTAAGTTTATTTAATTAATAGAGGAATAAATATTAAAATGAATTAATTAAATGATTAAAAGTTATTTAATTAATAGATGAGAAAGGACTTTAGAAAGTAATTAAATAATTAACATTATTTAATCATGAACATGAAAATACGAATTATGAATAAATTGAAGTTGCGGGCTTAGACCAAATTTCAGTGTCTACATTTTGCCCCTCTTTGATACAATGTCATTTCAGCATTGTGTCAAAGAAAATTGATTAGAAACATGCCCCAGTCGTGCCTCAATGTGGAATAGGTAAAGGTATGCCCCCTCGGGAAAATTGAATTTTTTTGAAAAATTCCAAAAAATTTGGAAATAGTCCCGATTAGTTAATTGGATGGCCAGAAGTTCGATCGTGTTGACAAAAATTAGTTTGGAGGAAGTTTGATAGGCAAAATAGCCGTCGAAAGATGGAAAATGGTGCATCCAGTATAGAAGATTTGAAAAATGCCACCAAAAACCCTAGGTATAAATACAAATTGGGTGGAAAACCCATTCATTTTCACCTCTCAAGTTTAGAAATTCTAATTTTGTGCTCTGGAGTTCTAGTAAAAATGTCACCTGTTCCCCACTTGCAGCATCACAGATATCGCATTCAAACATTTAGACGCCCTACAGACACAGGACCCCTGGTAAGTACTCGGACACCGTCTTTTGAAATTTTTCATTTCGTGCATTTTTAGGTATTTATTTCATTTTTTTGTCATGCATCACTTTTTATATCACCGCATATGCATGTGTAAACGACGCATCTGTCACCAAAATTCTGCATGTGTAAATTCACGTATAGGCTAGTGTAGGGATATAATTAAATGAACGCATTTGTAATTTAGTTCACTACATGTGTAGATTTAGACCGCATGTGATAAAACTAGTAGCACAATAAAAATAGTGGCACGCATTTGTGATTTTGGTACACATTTGCATTTTTTTATGACTGGTTTATTATGCACCGCATGTGTAAAACATGATGCATATGCATGGTTGATTAGGCGTGATTTCAATTTTGGCACATTTGCATAATTTGAATGCATCTGCATGATGGCACAACGCATATGATGTTTTGCGATGCATTTGCAAATTTTAATAACGCATTTGAGTTTTTGCAATGCATTTGATAGAAAATGACACATTTGGCTAGCAAAATTTTTTTTGAAATTTTGGACTATAAGAGGTTGTTTGTTTTCTAACATGAGGTATGCATTATGCCATTGTAGGTTGTATTGGATCTGATTTACGTGAGGGAGTCTAGACCTTTGACTTTTGACTTTCGAGATCAGCTACGGAGTGGGGAGAGACGATTCCTCTAGCACCTAGGTTTACATCATGTTACCTACATGCCCACTATTCGGGAAAACTGATGTTTGCTAACTGCTCTCTACAGGCGGTGGCACTCTGAGACATCTTCATTTCATCTGCCTATAGGTGAGGCCACTGTCACATTAGAGGATGTATATAGTATTTTGAGGCTTCTGATTAGGGGTGCTAGGGTTATATATGATACATAGAGGGGTTTTAGTGAGATGTGTAGATATTATCCTCATGATGACATTAGACATTTAGGAATAGACCATTATGAGATTAGATGGCATGTCCTAGCTGATAGGTATGATAGGATAGATTCTATGTAATGTACATTGATTGGGGGGGTAGTTATGCCTGACCATCGAGGTCATGGATTTCTAGTGGGATGGGGGGAGATGCTAGTGGGTATGTTAGAGATACGGGTAGTATATGCATGGGGTCCATCTTTTCTCACCATATTATATTTTCATTTGCATGATATAGCGTATAGAGAGGCACAGTCGATGAGTTGTGGTACCATGCTGCTGATGGTATGGGCGTGGGAACACATTGCTATATTTTGTCCGCCTGTTATAGCTAAGCTGCAATAGGGAGCTCCTTATGCCTTCCATTATGTGAGGGTAAACACCCAAACACATGTTGGAGATACAGTGTACTACAGACATGCCATTAACACGATGGTGCAGTTTATTTGGAGACCTTACATGGATTGTTCACAATGGCCAAATGAGGATGGACACCTGCCCTTCTATAGACATATGTAGTACTTGATTGGTAGAACAATCTCCCATGTTCATATCATTGAGAGGCATCTGTCGAATCGGGTCTTGAGACAGTTTGGCGAGGTTCAGGATGAGCCTCAAGGACAAACGAAGTATGCGCGATTGTCCAGGGAGGTTACACTATGGGGACCAGAGATTCTCATTGCTATAGCTGAGGTATATATTTATGTGTTACAGCTGGTTCAGTGGGGATGGAGAGGCGGAGCAGCTAATCCAGGTACGATGGATGCATATGATGCATGGCAGGCTAGTCACAGACCAGTTCCGTTTACTGATCTAGAGTAGGATGCACCTATAGAGAGGCTTGGGATAGGACCTCAAGGCAGGCATGGTAGAGGCAGAGGTCAGAGTGGTAGAGGTGGGAGAGGTGATGGTGGAGATGGGGGAGGATGAGGTCAGAGGGGTGGTGGCAGGAGTCGATGTGGTCGTAGAGGATGAGGCCCATATTTTTCACCTATCTGGGAGGAGGAGGGAGAGGATGAGGATGTGCCCATGCTTGAGATTGGAAGAGGAGAGGAGGATGTTGATGTTGGGGTTGGTGGAGAGGAGCATGTAGTAGTGGAGGAGATTATTGAGGAGCATGTAGAGGAGGTAGTTAGGGAGGAGGTGGAGATAAACTATCTTGGTATGCTCGTTGGATACCAGGATGACGATGATGATGAGGAGGAGATGGATGACTAGGAGCGGGAGCTCCGAGACAAGATTTGGAAGGATTGGGAGGATGATGGGAGAGAGCATCTACAATAGGAGGATATAGGTCCTATTGATTAGGAGGTAGCAGATCTATGGGCCAGAGTAGAGTCTCTGGAGGAGGGGATGAGGGCCTTGATGGTAGAGCAGGACTCGCTATAGATGGAGAGAGATAGGGCATATATGGATAGGGATCAAGCCATAGCTTGGAGACAGGAGACAGAGCAGAGATTTATAGAGATTATAGCTCTTTGCAGTGGGCCAGCTACAACTTTGACTTGGGAGTTAGTCAAAGCAAGTGAGAGAGATAACTATTATGGGGATCTATATGAGGGAGAGGCTCCTCCTGAGAGATGGGCTCCTAGTGACTCTCAGGCACATAGTAGCAAGTCACTGAGCAGAACTCAGAGCAGGACTCAAAGCAAGACTCAGAGTGCAGAGGGGATCATGGGACCTCCCGAGACTGGACCATATGACAGGCCTTTTTCTGCACACCGGTCATCAGGATCTTGTTGTCGGTCAACTCCACATTCTCCACATTAGAGTAGTGGGAGTTCTGGATAGAGACATATTCTGATATTTATTCAGTAGGCACTGTAATTTTGATCATAGAGCCTACGGGCTTCAAGTTTACTAATACATTATGACATTGTGATGTGACACTTTTTGAGCGATATATATATATATATATATATGATTTTGGAGGTGATTTCCTATGATGTGTAGTTCTATTTATGATTATGCAGTCTGGTATTTATGCCCACATTCTATATGATATGTTATTGTCTATCTGATATGCATATGTTATGGATGATCATATCTACATTATGATTTTTTTATGTGGCTTATGATATGATGTTGATTCTATGTGATGATGTATGCATTTACTTTCTATGATATCGATGGATGTTATGCATGGATTCAATGATCATGATTATGAGATGCAACATGATATATGTATTTACAATGCTATCTACATGTGATTCTATATGTTTGATGATGGTGGATATAATGTGATGCATATATTCACAACTGTTATGTACATGCAATGCTTTTGTTATGTAATCTATGATGATGAATTCCCATTATGCCATGATTTCCTAGATATGATAGATGGCTATATTTTTTGTGTTTATGAAATGCAAGATATATGTATGATTTACAATGTATGATATTTACATGATGTTTCTAACATGAATGCATATGCAGGATGCTTTATATTTGTGTGTGTCACAGGACTCCATCATAATGCAAGAAAGAAGAAATGTTAGTGTTGAAAGAAAGATGAATAATAAAAGACATGTATGTTAGTATTAGCAATCTTCGATGTTTCGTCGAACCACAAAAGGCTTTGCACTTACTCATCATTGGACAGTAACTAATACAAATGGAGACAAACACCATGATATGACATAGATCAAGGTGTGCAAGGTCATCCACCTACTAACAACAGACAGTCGCAGACAAGGAATGTCCTAACTCATACTAAAGGCACAGTTGCCTAAGTCTTTTTGTCAAGACAAACCATAGACAGCAAACAAATAAAAGATGAGTCATGAGACATCATTGCTCCTCTAAATCCTTCATGGGACATCCTTGAGGAAACTAGTAACATGACTCAAAATCAAAGTTAAAAGATAGTCAACAAATAGCAATCAAAGAAAATAGAATTATGATACATTTTTGTTTCTTTAAATCCTTCATGGGACATCCTTGAGAAAGCTAGTAATAGGATTCCAATCATAAAGTCAAATGAAATGATAAGATAAATAAGCCACAAAGTCAAAGCCAGTAAAATATTTTCCAAAACTTGATCTATTTGTTTGATTGTTTTGATTGATAAGAGGATTGATTGATAGAACCTAATTTCAGGAGAGAGACATATCGAATAAGACATTGAGTCCAGTTTCAATGTTATGACTATCTATATAAGGCATGACAAAAGCCTGGTTTCAGAAAGACATGTATCATATAAGACATTGAGTCTGATGTTGATGTGATAACCTATGTAAGGCTATGTTGATTGTTTGACAATATCTGTATTTAGGAAAGACTCATCCTGTATAAGGCATAGGTTGATTTTTTTGATGATGTTTGTTTTCAGGAAGGACACATCCTATAGCAAACATAAGTTGATTTGTTTTGGTTGTTTCTTGGCAATTTGTTTGATTTGACTTGATGACATTGTTGACTTGTTCATCATTTTGATGCATGACTTGATGTGATTTGCTAACATTTGACTGTGTGTGACGATGAACCCTAAAGGACTGACCTAGTGCGGCCTCAGGGGCTCATTGATTGATGGCCTTGCCTACATTATACATGCAGAGACCTCATAGTTTGACTAGACTTTGACTGACAAGATTGACTGAGAAAGGCTTGAATTGTATGAAGATATCTGACGTGTGTGGTAGTGAATGTGACGAACCCTAATGGACTAACCTAGTACAGCCTCGGGGGCTCATCAATCGATTGCCTTGCCTACATTATACATGTAGAGACCTCATAGTTCAACACGACCAATGACCTTGTCTTATAGACAAATGGATTGAATCATGATTTTATACAGACAAACCTAAAAGGACCAACCTAATGCCTCAGGGGCACATTAGCATATGGCCTTGCCTACGTCTAGTCATAGAGGCAACGTAGTTTGAAAAATGACAAAGATTGACACATGCGACTGACTCTAACTCTATTTTTTGATTTTTGACATGTTTTGATTTTTTTTATCTTTTTGAAGTTTTCTTATGTTTTTCTGGATTTTTTTCAGGACATTTTGTGATGTTTTTTGGATTTTTTTAGGATATTTTGTGATTTTTTTGGATTTTTTGATGGTTTTACATCTTCACAACAGCCAATGTAAGAACCAATATGACGTAAGTCAAGTGCTTTCCCCAATCGGGTATAAGACCAATTTATTATGAATAGGATGGGATGGGGGATATGAAGTGTTCGATGTCAATCATTCCAAGCTATGGAAAAGACAACTGTCTATTATGAATGGTATGTACAAGTGATGGATGGGAAAGATATGTGATATGTACAGGGATAGGTGGTATGTACAGGGATAGGTGATATGTACAGGGAAGTCAAATTAGAATGATAGTAGACAAACAAGCATAGTCAACTACACATGCTGCCTATTTTCTAGAATTTCACCATGGTACTTATCCAAAGTGCCACTGAAGTCATTTTCACTATTGAATGACTTATTTCTCTTTACTGTTTTCTTGATTTTTATTTTTATTTTATGTTACCAAGATGCCTGTTTGCCAAGTTTTCACCTAGGTAACAATTTTTTATTTTATTTTAATTAAGACAAGTATCTCAGAAGCTATGTGTAGAACTTCTTCAGATGAAGACTATTGATAGGTGTTGACAATGGTTCTCCTTTAGGAGTAGAGAGTTGATATGCTCCTGATCCAAAAAAAATTGTGACAATGTGGGGTCCTAACCAGTTTGGTTCAAACTTTCCTAGTTTTTCTCTTTTAGCTTGATTCTTCGGATTCTCCATTAAGACCAGCTCACCAATGTCAAAATTTCTATTCAATACTTTCCTATTGTAGCTGCGATGAAGATGATTTTGATATGCTTGGAGATGATCTAATGCCTTCTGTCTTCATTCATCTAGGAATTCTAGCTCATGTAGTCTTGAAACATGATACTCTTCATCATCAATATGCCCTTTCAAGGATACCCTTAAGAAATATCGACCTCAATAGGAAAGATGGCCTCAAAACAAAATACTAAGGAATATGGAGTGGTGCTAGTGGGAGTATGGATGCTTGTGTAGTAATCCCACAAGGTTGGATTTAGCTGTAAATTCCAATCATGACCAGCATCATTGAAAATATTTTTGAGGATTCTAATGATAGTTTTATTAGATGCCTTAGCTTGGTCGTTACCTTGTGGGTAATATGGGGTGGGAAAATGGTGTTGGATATGGAACTCTTCACAGAGATGACAGACTTCTTGGTTCTTGAATGGATGACAATTATCTGTGATTATGGATTGAGGGACAATATACTGATAGATGATATAGTTTAAGATAAACTTAGAAATTTGTGTGTTGGTGATATAGGTCATAGGAATAGCTTCAATCCACTTAGTGAAGTACTCAGTCACAGTGATAATGAACTTATGGTTGTTAGAGAATGTAGGATGTGTCTTGCCTATGAGGTCGACTCTCCATTGGGCAAAGGGCCATGGTGACATTATGGGACGAAGCTCCTATGCTAGTGCATGTATTAATTCTCTGTGTACCTAACATTGACGACATTTCTTGACAAAGATATATGAGTCATTTTCCAAGGTAGGCCAATAGTAACCCAGTCTCATAATCTTCTTAGCTAAGGTAGGAACGCTAGAATGTGATTCACATATATTGATATGTATCCCATGCAAGGTTGCTTGTTCTTCTTCAGTATCGAGACATCTCAATAGGGTATTGTCTAGAGTGCATCTATATAGGGTGTCTCCAACGATGGAATACTTGGCTGCCTTATGAATAAGTTTCCTATTTTGGTTGTTGGAAAGGCTAGGGGGTATGATCTCTACATGGAGGTAATCATATATTTCCTTATACCATGGGGAATTGGGACCAACAATCTCACACACCATCTCTAAATCTGGGTTGTCATAGGCAGGGACCAAAAGTTTTTCTACCAAAAATTCAAATTTAGGCACGTTGCTAGGTATGTCTAAGAGTGAAGCAATAGTAGCCATGGCATCTATTGCCCTATTTAGAACATGAGGTATTTGATGAAAGTCAACCTTGTCAAATTACTCCTTAAAACTATTTGTCATGCGTTTGTAGGGAGCAATCTTTTCATCCTTGGTCTCATAATCATCATTTACCTATCAGATTACAGTTGAAAATCATCATAAACCTATAGGTTCTTGATCTTCCATTTTACTGCCATGCGTAATCCTATCACAAGAGCCTCATATTCTACTATGTTGTTGGTACATGGAAAGGAAATCCTGAATGACTTGGGAATAGAGTCACCTTGTGGTGTGATAAACAATATACCAACCCCTGAGCCATGATTTGTATGGGACCCATCAATGTATAATTTCCATGTCGTGCTCATGTCAAGAGTGAATATGAACTCATCAGGAAAATATGAAACTAAATGGTGATTTGCTTGTATTAGTGCATCAGCTAAATGATCAGCAATGACTTGTCCCTTGATAGCTTTTCTCTCTATGTACTGGATATCATATTCGCTAAGTATCATTATCCATTTGGCTAGTCGTCCTGTCAATGCTACTTTGTTGAGAAGATATTTTAGAGGATCTATCTTTGCAACCAACATGGTTTGGTGGTTTAGCATGTAGTGCCTTAATTTTTGAGTAGCAAAAACTATTGTAAGACATGCACGTTCAATGGTACTATAATTGAGCTCATAACCTACCAAAGTGTGACTGATATAGTATACTACCCTTTCATGACCCTCATTGTCGTTATGTGCAAGCAATGCTCCTAGTGTTGAGGTGGTAGCTGATATGTAAATAATCAATGATCATCCCTCAATAAGTGGCATTAAGATTGGTGGTGTGAGTAGGTAATACTTAATCAATTGAAAAGCTTCCTAGCATTTAACTGTCCATACAAAAGGTATTCCTTTTCTAGGTAAATGTTGAAAGGGATGTGTCTTATCTGCTAACTACACAATGAATCTTCTGATGGATTGTAGTCTCCCTTGTAGTGTCCTTAGCTAACTGAGATTAGCAGGTGGAGGCATGTCTATGATAGATTTCACTTTGGTTGGTTCCACCTCAATGCCTCATCTAGAAATGATATACCCTAGCAGCTTTCTTGATTTCATGCCAAACACACATTTCTTTAAATTTAGTCTCACTTTATACTCTTCTAGCCTTTGAAAAATCTTATCTAAAACCTATAAATGATCATCTCTTGTTACTAATTTATGTATAAGATCATCGACATAGTCCTCCATAATATTGTGTATGAGGTCATGAAAAATAGTCGGCATGGCTCATTGGTATGTTGCTCCAACATTTTTGAGTCCAAAGGGCATGACATTCTAGCAATATGTTCCCCATGGATAGGTAAAATTTGTCTTAGGTTAGTCTTCAGTTGCAATTCTGATATGATTATACCCTAAAAATCCATCCATAAGGGATAACATCTCATATCCTACTATAATGTCTACAATCATGTCAATGTTCGGCAAGGGAAATTCATCTTTAGGGCAAGCCATGTTGATATCTATGAAATATGTATAGATGCGAATGCCCCCTGTTGGTTTTGTGACTAGTACTAGATTATAAATATAGTTTGTATAGTCAATCGATCTAATGAAGCCAACGTCCAACAATTTCTTTAAGTCAACCTTGACTAGTAGAGCAATCTGTTGGTGCATTTTCCTCAATTTTTTTTTCACTATTTTTACACCTGGTTGTAAGGGAAAGTGATGTAGTACAAGTTCAAGATCCAACCCTGGCATGTCAGCATATGACCAAGAAAATTTGATCTATCTTTGTGTGAAGAAGTTGTGAAATTCTGGTTGTTCTGCTTATGTCAATGATGTTGCAAAATAGACTAGTCGAGGATTCTCTTCAATACCTATGTTGACTTCCATAGATTCTTCAACTAACATGGGTGACTTTTCCTGAGCAACTGGGAGAATGTTCAAACCTCCATCCTTGGGTTCCTAAGAGAGGTTTTCTCCTTCAGATGTGTCCTTATCTTTTGTTTTTTCATTGTCTAAAGGCTCCTTTCGATTTTCACCTAGAGACTCATCATTTTTATCTTTTTCATTCTTTTTCTTATTTTTGTGACTGGAGGGTTCAATAGATTCCCCAAAATATGTCATGTTGTCCAATTCTATGGTAAATCTAGCCTTATCATCCCCACTAGGTATGCCTTCTTGTAGTCCTAGGAACTGAGCAATTGCTTCGTCGTTCTCAAAGTTATCTAAGACGGGTGTGTCTTGTTGGTCCCAATTGATGAGTTGGTAGTATACTAAGGGCATATCATCATCAGAGGTTCCAAATTTCAAACGGGCCAAGGTAAAATCTGAGTTTTTCACATAGTCACAAAGGTTTCTTACCAAGTCCTCTTTTCTCTTTTTCTTGGATCTAGGTGGATTCTGAGGTGGGCCTAATGCCAAGGTGTGGTTATCTAAAGTCAATTTTCTAGGTTCCCATGAGGTAGGATCAAGAGATTCCTAATAGTAATATTTAAACCATTCCTCTTTTGTCATATTCAATGGACATGAATTCAATGGATTTGATGAGGATTTAAGCATTAAGTCAAGTTCTCCAAACAGTTTATCAAGTTCCATGACAGAGGTGGAGGATAGGGAATCCCACTCATATTCGTTAGAGTCAGGGGAATCATAGTAGGGTTGGTCATATGGTTCGTCGGATGTCCCAATATCTTCTGAAGCACTTACTTCCTTGAGTAAAGGTGATGTGGTACTAGGAACACCAATCTGGCTCAGTTGAAACCCAAGCCTTAGGCCTTTTGTCCATTTAGAAACAATTATTTGTTTCATCCTCCCATTCTGATATAAGCCTAAGCCACTATGTCCATTGTATCCTTTGCTCTACATTATGGTAAAAAAAAATTGTATTGATCTGTAGGTATCTAAGCAACTAGAGGAGGTTCTTCATTATCTTCTCTATATATCCAGGAGGTCACATCATCTTCATTGATGGCTTCTTTACTTAATTCTCCCCATTTTGTGAATGTTGTTGTGGGAGGGATGTGTATGGTGACCACTGACTGTCTCCTATCTATTGTAGGTAAACCGTATGATTTAGGAAGAATCAAATGGCTAACAAAATAAGATGTCTTCATGTGATATTCTCCACAACCCTTGTCTTGGATCTTGACCCTAGGAGTGGAAGGTAGTGATGATGGAGTGGATTTTTTTGATAGATTGGATGGATCAACATAGTGAGATGAATTGGATGATGAAGCTTCATGATTTACAGGCACCTGGCGTTGGGGTTTCTCTTGTAGATTGGTACAAAATTGGAAAGGATCTGGGTCACCATTTATTGTAATCTCAGTGCCATTGTAAGGGAATTTTAGACATTGATGGTAGGTAGAAGGGACTACCTTCATAGCATGAATCCATGGTCTACCTAGCAGAAGGTTGTATGGGAGGGTGAGATCCAAGACTTGGAAGTTTGTATCCATAATTGCAGGCCCAATTCTGATAGGGAGTGTTACAACCTCCTTTGATTTTTTTTCTTCATCATCGTAAGCCTTAATGACAATACTCTTGGTGGTGTCCACACACGCCTCTAAGAATCCTAAAGCCTTAACCAGTTTTAAAGTATAAAGATTTAACCCTACTCCTCCATCTACCAAGACTCGTCTGAATTTCATTTTATGAACAAGGACTTCTAGGTGTAACAGGTCATTATGATTTTTCTTCTTGGTTGCATAGTATTGTTTGGAAAAGGTAGTGTGATGATTGTTGGTTAAGTAGCCTACCATCTCTTGGAAATGATTGACATCAAGGTCAGTGGGGATATTCATGCTTTGTAAAGCCTTGTCTAGAATGGATCAATGATCGAGGGAGATACGCAACAGTTCCAAGATAGAGATTTGGGTTGGGGTCTTCCCTAGCTGGTCAAGTAAGTTATACTATGGCTTGGAAGTTTGTGGTGTCTAGTGTGATGGCGGACCTTGGATGGTGATTTTGGTTCAATGAGTTTTGACAACACACTCAGGATTTTTATTTATGGTGATCATGTTGACATGCTCATCGGCAGCTCAGATGTGATTTATGATTGGGCCACTATAATCATGCTTAACACTAGCATAGTTGGTTGGAGTATTGATCTTGTTACCTGAACTAGGGGCCTTTCCTTTCCCATGGTCATGTAGTGGATCAGAAAAGACCTTATGATTAGTGTTTGAAGATGTTGGTTTCTATCCACTAACCTAAATAGTTTTGTTCTTAACAAAGTCCTATATGATGTTTTTTAGTTGTCAGCAATTTTGTAGGTTATGTCCTTTAGTCTGATGGAAGTCACAAAAGGCATTTTCATCCCACCAAAATGGTTTAAATTTCCCTGGGTCGTATTGTCTTGGCTCTTGAAGCTATATGAGATTGTGTTCTAATAGTTGTTTGAAGATCGATTCAATGGGTTCCCCTAAGGGAGTGAACTCATGTTTTGGAAACCTCCTCTATTGTTGTGGTCATTGGGAATTTTGGTAGTGTTGGGGATTTGATTAATGGCGTTGAGTGTGTTAGTAGAGGGGTTCTATACTCTTAGTGTAATGATCAGTCCTACTTGTAGGGTTTTA
This sequence comes from Sequoia sempervirens, assembly GCA_007258455.2. Lineage (NCBI taxonomy): Eukaryota > Viridiplantae > Streptophyta > Pinopsida > Cupressales > Cupressaceae > Sequoia > Sequoia sempervirens. Next base: position 277,864,151 of record VDFB02000008.1, on the reverse strand, counting down.
GCATCATCAACCCCATCATTGGTAACATTTTTGTTCTAAGACCAAAAATTGTTTCTGTCATTGGAGGTGTTCTGCACAAGGGGATTTATGTTGGGTGTCTTGAGTTCCCCTTTGTCTATGAGACCTTTCTCTAGTATGAGACCCTTTTCCACTAGTTTTGCAAAGGATGTGCAACAGTGTACTCTCAAGTCACTTCTCAATTTTGGGTTAAGGTTTATCTAGAAGATAGTGACCTTTGGTTTCTCAGGTATCTAAATAGGACATAGGTCGGCTATAGTTCTCCATCTCTAGAAGAAAGTGATAAAATTTTCTCCTTCATCTTGTGTAGTGTGTCACAAGGTTGCTATGTTGATTTCATGGTCGATGTTAAAGGAGAACTGTTCAATGAATTTTTTAGTCAGTTTGCCCCATGATTTTATGTCATAGTCAAGACCCAAAAACCATTCCAATGCAATTCCAATTAGACTTCTTGGAAAGAATCTCATAAGATAGGTGGGGTCATATGTGACATCTATGCACATCGTGGAAAATTCCCTTATGTGTTTGACTAGATTTCTCTTTATGTTGTACTTGAGAAAATAAGGTATAACATACCCATGAGGGAAAGGTGTCATGTATAATGATTTGTCAAAGGGAAATGGGCACGAATCCTTTGTTGAGAAAGTTCTCTTGTTAGACACTGCCATGTTATCCATCTATGATTAAAGAGTGTGCATTTGTGTCTGCAGGATGTCAACTTGTGTTAATGATGTGCTAGTTGGATTGTTTGGGTCTATGTACGTGTTTTGGAATCCAACGTTCTGTGATGAATTTTGGTTAAGTGTTGGTATGTAGAGTGGATTTTGATTTGGAATGTTAGTGAATGAGTTTTGATTCAGAATCTATGTGAATGGATTTTTATTTGGGATTTGTGAAAATGGATTTTGATTTGGAATCTATGAGAATGGATTTTGATTTGGAATTTGTGAAAATGGATTTTGATTTGGGATTTGTGAAGTGGTGGGTCATCTTCCATATTGAAAGGAGGGTATGTTTCCTATCTGTGGTTCAGTACTAGTGACATTGAAACTTGGTATAGTTTTTGTTTGTGGTATAGTGCTAGTGACATTGACACTTGGTGTAGGAGTTGACATATTAGGTCTTTTATTCCTAACAAGAGGACCAAAGGGATTGGATGATGATTCCCCAATGGTGAAATTTAGACCCTGTTTCGAGCTAGATGTACCAAATGGAGATGTGTGTATTGTTGAACCACTCTGTGTGGGTCCTCCAGATGGTATAGTGGTGGTCACTTGAGATATAGTAGCACTAGTAGTGGTAATGTTTGTTCCTTGAGTAGATGCAGTTTGTAAGGTACGGATGTCAAACCCAGGAGGTAACTTGGCACCTTTTGCTAGCAACTTAGCTAAATATATTTGAGGATCATTTGCTAGATAGTCATCTACAAAGGAGGAAAACTCAAGGCCATGTGCAGTAGCATCTATGTCTTCCACTACAATGTGTCCTTGTGCATCTCTAGTAACAAATTTTTCTAACAAAGTCTTGTGAGGTCTTGATGAAGATTTCCCTGAAAAGGGATTTGAGAACGAATTGATGAAATCATTTGGATCAGCCATCTTTTCTCTTTCTTTCCTTTTAGATCTTGTTTCAACCATGTAAGGTAAGCTCAAAGTGCAAGTGATGCAAAAACTAAGTCTATGGATGATTATGAATCTAATCTATTTTTTTGGGATTTTCTTGCAAATAAGGAATGAATGTAACTATTTTTTTGGTATTTTCTTGCAAATAAGAAATGTCTAAAATGATGCTATTCTAGGATGACAATGTCTAAATATAAGTTTAAGTGATCAATTTTGGAAGATTCTAAAAGAGGTCACCTACCAACTAAAGTTTAACCCAAGTTTCAATTTAGTTTTGACAAGGAACCTTCGTAGGACTAGAACCAATAGATAAGGTGAGCTCCCAAACTAGACTAATGAGCTAGAAGGACTCACGTGTAGGACAAAAAGATATGATGAAAAGGTTCAATGACAAATTTTGTTGTAGTTAGGGTTCATCCAAAGTGTGAAAGGTTCCTATCTTAAGATTTACAAATGATGATCTCTCTAAAGGAAATAAAGACTCCTAATATGAAAGTATGATCTACAACTAGGATGCCTATTGCTATGACTAAATTATACCTAAAGGATGCAAATGAGAAAACTATCTAGTTTTTGTCCAAGAATCAGTGTAAAAGGATAAATCAGAGGCTGGTATGACTATTTATTTTTGGTCTATGACAGTGAATTCTAGTTTTTTGGTAATCAAGCAGATGTATTGCAGGATAATAGATGCATCACAGAATTTAACAGTTGAGGTTTGTGTTGTCAATTGCTATCTACTGGTAAATTTAGTCTCAGGAATCAGATAGATGTGGTTCTGTATCAAGCAGATGCGACTCACTATATCAATTACTAATCAAGATTTCTCAGATGTGGTTTTTGTCCTCAGACTATATCAGGAAATGTGTTTGGAAGATGTGTTGTTCCATACTACAAATACGACTCTGGAAATAAACTATGGCTTACTGGTAAACAGATGCGGTATTTTGGTATTAGAGACTGAACTGGTAAAATATAGCAAGGTTATGTGACAGGACATATGCATCGTTCTAGACTATAGATGTGGCTCACTTATTTAGATGCATCATAGAAAGTATCAAATGTAGGTTTTCTAGTAACAAAGGTAATTAACATATGCGACTTGGGATTATTAGATGTAGTTATCCAGCAAGTAGATGCGACCTATTCTAACAAATGCGACTCATTGATAAGCAGATACAACTCAGTTTCTGGTAAAAGCATATTGAACTTAGTTTTGATAGATGCGACAGACTGGTAAACAAATGTGACTCAAAGTAGCAGTTGTGTTTTTCTAGTAAACAAGTGTGACTTTGTTTGATAGTTGTGGTTTTCTAATGAACAGATGTGGTTTTTTGATAAACAGTAGGTTTTGACTAATTGTTTCTGATCAATTTTTTTGAAAATAACAAACACTCAAAAAACATAGTATTTTAGACATGAATAGTAATTAAATCAGGCAAGTACGATCCTAAGGCTAGAATGTGACAGTATCTTACTGGATTTTCACTTGGGTTTCCCCAGCTATGCTTATTCAAAGCGGATGACTAGAAGCTTGACCCCATTGGCTCCCCTCCATGACACTCACTTCTCTGGGCCATCCAAGCTTCAGTACCCATGAAACTCCCATGGCATACTTCTCATCTCTACTAGGAACCGTATGGATGTGAGATGGCTTCAGAGGTCCAACCTCCTATGCCAACAAATAGAAGGATTTGGTTTTTTAAAACAAATGGTGTCTAGTAAGGGAATCTATGAACAAAGAGCCCATTTTAAATAGCCTAAGATTGGGAGGGTCTCTCCCGATCTCATCACCATTAAGTCTTGGCGGACTAAGGGTCTCACGACTTGGCTTCGAACGACATTAACCACTCCTTGGGGTACAACTTTCATTTTCCCCCCTTCGATATAGCCCACCGAAAAATGTGCTCACGGTCAAACCTTGAGGTGATGGAATCCCCAAGGAAGCCTCTCTTAAAAATTAAAAGGATCAATGTGTACGTACGCACTGATCGGGTAACACAAAGTGTGCAAGTGCACAAAACATGGTAGACAGAGTTCTTTTTTAAGCACTAAATGAAATTTTATCTAATCTAAAATAGACAGTCTTGTTTCAAAATAGTCTTTGTCACATGTCTTGCAGGACAATTCATCAGTAGTTTGCAATTTATCTTTGGTGATTGTCCTACAACAAGGGTTTCAAAAACTTATCTTCTATGCTACATCTAGTCAAATGTGTCATGCAAGGCAAAAGATGCATCATGGGTTTTACCAATCAATTGCATTGCAAAAAGCCATGGATGCGTTGAATTTTTTCAAATGTGTCATTGTATTCGTCAGATGCGGCTCGTAATGTCAATTGTGTCATTTTGTGTTTCAAGTGCGTTGGATCATACAATACCTACAAAAATTGAATAAAACTTCTACGGATTTGCGAAGAACATGTCTTCACGTTGGGTTCACCAATGTAACATCATGAAAATAGGAAAGATTAAAGTGACTCAAAGCAATAAAATATAATGTAAACTAAAGCTAAACAACAAAGCACAAAAGAAAACATAAATAAAAAGATCTCACCAAGCATCAATATAGTTCCATGAATAACCACTATTGTCCTTCTCCATTTCGCCATGATAGTATTCTTGCCCTCAGATTTTCAGTATGTGTGAAAGTATGGCCTCAATAGATGTGATAATAGCAAAATATCGAATATTATAAAACAAGTACTCCAAAAGTCATCAGATTTTGGGAGGAGAGACAATGATGAAAGTCAGATCAATTTATAAAAAAATGATCGTTTGAATGACAAGCTCAGATTGAAAGATAGATGGATGATTCAGATTAAAATATTCAACATGCATTAAGATAAGTGTTAGTACCGACGTGATTGATAAAAGCTAAAAATAGAGATCAAGATTAAATAATGATTTAATCTCTAGTTGAAAGTATTCAAAAATTAGAAGAATAAAGATTGCATGAAAAGGATAAAGATAGAATAAAGGAAATGATCTGTTTGAATGCATGCATGAATTAATTAATTAATTAAATTTATTTAATTAATAAATGTCTACATGCATAAGAATTAAAACTAGATAACTGACTGGTTAAGACCAAGAGTCCATTTGTCAGAGACAATCAGACATTAAATCAGGAGATGACTAACTAATTTAAATAGATCTTGAGTTAAGTGGTGAATGAATAATTAGATAACTTAAAAAATTATCTAAATATACAAGAATATGTCCAAAATAAGCTTTTATGAATTAAATGATTATTTAATTCAACATTCAACATTTAAGGATTAAATTAAATTAAATAAATAAGATTTATTTAATTGACTGAAGAAAAGATTAATGAATAATTAAAGTATTAAAGTATTTATTTAATTATAGTTGGAAATATGATTAGGATAAATTAAATAAGAATGTTATTTAATTTTAAGAAAGAGGATAAAGTTAATTAGTGACGTAATTAAATAAAGAATATTTATTTAATTAATCAAGATTTGAATAAAGATAATATGAATTAATTAAATAATTAAGTTTATTTAATTAATAGAGGAATAATGTTAAAATGAATTAATTAAATAATTAAAAGTTATTTAATTCATAGATGAGAAAGGACTTTAGAAAGTAATTAAATAATTAACATTATTTAATCATGACCATGAAAATATGAATTATGAAGAAATTGAAGTCCTTGGCTTAGACCAAATTTCAGTGTCTACAACCACATTTAATGCGCTTAGGGAAAAATTGATGATGTTTTAAATTAAAATTTGTGAGTCCTCTCGGTTAATTAAGCATTTGAAGAACTTGGAAGGTGCTCTGGTGTGATCTTGAAGAAGACTTGAAGCTATTCTAAAGGGAATTTGAAGATTGACTTAGGTAATCTAGAATTCGTTTCTCTGCTTGCAGAAAGGGGAAGAAGAAAAATGAAGAAGTTTTGATTAATGAATTAAAGAAAGCACAGAAATGGATAGAGAATCATGTGATGTAATCCCTCTGAAGCTGAAAGGAGTTGAGTTAGAAGAATTTGATCATAGAAAAATGAAAGAAATGGAACTAGGTTTGAATGAAAGCGAATTACAAAACATCAAAACCCTAGGTATGGATTTGTGGAGTGAATTTTTGTGGGTTGTCGATAGAGTTTATTTTGTTCTTTTTGAATCATTTCAAGGATGGAAGTATTATGTTAGAAAAACCCTACTTAGCTATGAAGGAAGCGATCGAGGTGATTACTGGCCTATGCAGTATTGGGGATCTTCTTGGAAAGAAAACTATGAAGTACAAAGATGTGGAGAAATTGGCTAGCACTAGTGAAGACCCACGAGCTCTATTGATAAACGCTCTTGAGGATTTGGTTGTAAGGTATGTTGCATACAACATTTCTTACAAGATCTATTTTAGAAATCGTGAAGGCTCCACATCGGCCATTATTGTTTATATTGTGCATATGATGGTCATGGAGAATAGGAAATTTGATTTGTGTAGCTTGTTGCTTGAGAATCTTTCTGAAAATGTTTCAATGTCGCCAATTGAGGGTTATCCCTTTCATTTCAGATCTTTGTTGGTGTTCTTGGTGTATTACTTTTTGTGTTCCCTACTGGGAAAAGATAATGTGGTATGGGAATCTGGGATTCCTATTGGAAAATAGGTCTATAGATATCTGGGAGCATTGGCAGATAATGCAAGTATGTGCAAATCTTATTTCACATCCCTGAAAACAAATATTTACTCTGGTATATCTACTTCAAGTTAGTTTGAAGTGGGATCCTCCTCTAGTAAAAGAGAATTGGAGGTTGTCATTGATAAATCCCCTCCAGAATCGAAGAAGAGAAAAGTTATAACTGAAGATATAATTAACATTTTAGAAGAAAAGGAGAAAGTATCCTCTGATGACATCTAGTCTATGATAGTTAAGGGGAAGATGAAGAAGATTGGTGAACTATGGAGTGTAGCCTCTCCTATTGAAAAACTAAAGATTGATGATGCTTTGGTAGAATATATACTTCAGAAAGGTATTGGAGTATCAACTGTTTATGATTTCTTACTAGAAAATCTAGTTGAGATTGTTGAAGAAAGAATGTTGCTTGGAGGTCGAGAAGGAGGCAAGTTTGAAGCTTTGGTTCAAAAGAGGTGTGTTAAAGCTAAGGAGAGATTATTTGAACTAATTATGGAAACAAAGAAATGCATTAAAGAAATATCTAATATTTACAAGTATTGTCTTCGGTGGCCTGCTATGGTAGATAATTTTAGAAGTAAAATTGAAGCAATTGAATATGAAGTGAACTACATTGGAAATAATTTTGACATCTTTGAAGATAAAGAAGGTAAGCAAAGATTGAGAGTTTGTGAATTACAAGTTGAACTGGTTGTTGTACAAAGACAAAGAGATGATGTAGTGAAAACCTTATGGTTTCTTAAGGAGATTGCTGAGGTCCGGTTAGAACATCTTTCTAGGATACTTACTGATGCATAAGATGTTGAAAGATAGAGTTCATATTGGTCGTTGTCTTTTACTCTGTTGGGCTTATTGGAAAGCATATACACAAGAATGGATTCAGATACATTTAACTCGAAGAAATTGTGTCCAGTTCTTGAGGAAAGGTACAAGAAAGTGTTTCAAGTGAAGAGTGTCTTTTTTACCTAAATCCTAAGCATTCAATTTCTATTGTTTTTGTTGTGGAGAGGAAGAAAAGGAAGAAAAGGAGGCTAATTGAAATTTTTGATGGTTGGAAGTTTTTGAAAAAAAATTGATTTTTGATGTCACCATGTTTAAACCTTTGTTTATATCCTTTTTGGCCACCCTTTTCCATTGATGTCAAAGTGGGAGAGAGTTAGAGCAGAGTTAGAGTATGAGGAGAGATTTGAAACATTGGGAGAGTTTGAAGGAGAAGTTTTCTTTTTTGCATGTTGTCGTCAATGACAAAGGGGGAGATTGTTGGAAAAATGTAGAAGATTAACTATCTCTATAGTTTTGTGTTTTCATTGATGTCACCATGTTGTGACTGCAAATGTTAGACAGTGCTTGATCCAGTATTTTGGTCTGGTATCTAAATCGGTATTCAAGTTGCCTCTTCGGTATTCTAGTCTGCATTCCTTCGTAGTTAGTAGTTGTTGCTTACAGTTTTGAGAAATTTCTTATGGTAGTTAAAGGCATGCATATTAGAATATTATGTGCTCTGGTGCTCATACAAAATGTTTATTTCTTTTTGCATTGAAGTCTATTCCTGGCCGACTTCTTGGGGAAATTGTGATACGGTGAATTATTTTTTCTATGCAAATATATGTGCTACCTATTTTAGGTCTTTTCAACCATAATGTAGTGTGTTGGAAGTTTGAATTACCTTCTTGAAAATATTTTGTGAAAGATTGGAGCTGACAGTTGGTATTTTTGGTAAATATGAAATGCATCTAATTAGGCTGACCTAATTGATGCTTATGGGAAAGATTAGGTATATAAATGAATATGTTAGATAATTTTAAAGGAAGAAGAAAAAAAGGTGAGACAGAGTTAGAGGAAAAAAAATGTGTGAAGCAATTGTGAATAAAAAGTTTGGAAGTCAACGAAAAGGATGAAGTGTATTAAATCAATCTATTGAGCATCACCGAAATTGCATAAGCACTTGTTAGGTGCACTATTCTTATTTATTTTTGGCTGTAAAGCCCAATTTTGTTTTGTCAATCCTTATTGTAGGTAGTGAGCCTCTCTTGTAAGTAGTGAGATTTTGTATTTGGACAGTGAGTCCTATCAGGGCAATGAGCCCTTGGTAGTGAGCCTTTTATTTTCAGTTTGAAACTACTTTATATCATGAGTTAATCTTCACCATGGTTTTTCCCTCCTTGGGTTTTCCATGTAAAAAATTTGGTGTTTATTGTGTTAAATTACTCTCTATTATTTATGTTTCATGCTCATACTTAATGATAGATAATGTGGTTATGGAATTAATATGTGTTGAAGTTTTTAAGTTTGGATTCTATGACAACTGATTCAGCCCCCCTCTCAGTTGTCCTACATCTTTAACAAGTAGATCTAAGCAGCTATTATCATCATGTTTTTTCCCATCTTAGGTTTCCATATATATCTGGTTTTATCTTGTGTGGATGTGCTTGTTCATGATAAGTGCTTGATTAGTAGTAGTGAAGATTCAAGTTTTACATTCACATATTTATGTTGAAGTCAAGATTTTTAAATTAATTAGATTCTACTAATTCATCCCCCTCTTAGTAGATTGTGTTTCCTTCAATTGGTATCAGAGCTAAGTTCCTGTGAAGAATCCTAATAGCTTAAGGTATATCCAAGATGGCACACTCAATGGATCAAGAAGGATTATATACAAATAAGGCATGACACTTTGATGGATCTAATTATGCATTTTGGAAACTTAGGAAGGAAGATTTCTTGATGGCTCTAGGTATTGAGATATGGATGTTAGTTATGGAAGGATATGAGATTCCTAAAAAATGCTCGAAGGGATTAGGCCAGAAAGAAGGTTTGTGAGAATAACACCAAGGCTAGGAATATTATTTTATGTTGTTTATCTAATTTTGAATTTTTGAAAGTTATACAATGTAGGAAAACAAAGGAAGTATGGGAAAATTACACACTATCTATGAAGGTGATGACAAAGTGAAGGAAGCAAAGCTCCAAACTCATAGAGCTCAGTTCAAGAAATGAAGGAATAAAGCATTTCCATATTCCTACTTCAGGTTGATGAGGTTGTCAACTCTATTAGAGGTCTTGGTGAGAAATTGAAAGAAATCATAGTTGTGAAAAAGGTACGCAGATCTCTTCCTAGAAGGTTTGATTCAAAATTTTCTATTGTTAAAGAAGCTAAAGATCTTAATGCTTTAAAAATGGTTGAATTACATGGAATCTTGAGTTCCTATGAGATGAGGTTTGATAGTGAAATCTCAATAAGGAACAAGGTTGCATTCAGAGCATCAAAGAAGCAAGTTGATCTAGATTCTAATGTTGGATCAAAACCAAAGGAGGAAAACTTTGTCAAAAAGCTGCAAAGAAGTTCTAGTAAGTATAAAGGAACGTTACCTTTCAAAAAAATTAATTGTAATGAACTAGTAAATTTTATGGCTAAGTGTCCTTAAAAGGACTCTAACAATGTTGAGAAAAAGTTTGGAAATAAATCATTCTAGAAAGGGAATAAAGGATAGAGAAAATAAAAGATTTTCTTCATTTATGAGGAAGGCTACTCTATTGATGAAGAAGATGAAGATATCTCTACAGATGAAAAGAGAGATCTGTGTTCATGGCCATGCAATCTACTAAATAAGATTCACATTTGAATTTCAAAAATGAATATGAAGAAGTAGATATTTTGGAAAAATTAATCTATGCAAGAAAGGAGATCAAAATACTGAAGAAAAGAATTATAGAAGAAGTGAAGGCTAAAGATAGTCTATCTCAGAAGCTTGAGAATATGGAAAATATTATTATTTATTTGAAGACTCAAATAGAAGAAGCAAAGAGGATTGAAGAAGCTTTGACTAAAAGATTACTATCAAAATACAAGGACTATGAGAAGCTTGAAGCAGAAATAATGTCACTAAGAAAAGATATTGACAAAGCAAACCATCAACTACAATTGAAGTTTGGGAAGAGTACTGAGACTCTAGATCAAATATTGGGATGTCAAACATCTCTATATGTCAAAACTGGTCTTGGATTTGATGATCAAAAGAACAAAGCAACAAAATAGCCAGTGATGCCTATTAAAGAAAGTTCAGAAAAGACTAGTTTTGAAAGTTCAAAATCTAAAAGGGTTACTACAAGTGATGAATGCAAGGCACAGAATGGTGGCTTCATTTACATGAAGGAGAAGAAAAAAATATCTAGAAGAAAAAGATACAATACTAAGTTCAGTTATTCTTTTTCTAGTTATTTTTTTAATTACAATGATTTTGGTCATAAGGGTATGGATTGTAGAAATACTCTGATAAGGAAAAAAAACTTTGTTAGCAGTAATGCATTTACACATTTGTATAATTTCAATATTGTTTTCTACAAATGCAACAAATTTAGACACATTTCTAGGAATTGTAGAAGTAATTTTGTGAGTCCTCTACCAAAAACAAGAAGAAAAGGGTCAAACATTCAGAATCATCGATCAGATAAAATCTAGAAGATACCAAAAGAGAAAAAGTCAAATAAATCAATGCTAGCATAGAATGCACTTCATGCTCAAAAGGAGAAGAATTTATGGATTATAGACAACATATGTTCAAGCCACATGACCAAAGATAAAAGTAAGTTCATGAATTTCAAGAAATTTGATGGAGGTTGTGTGACTTGGAAATAACTTTGTTGCTAAATTATCGATAAGGGCACTTTGAGTCTTAATGGTGGTAGGACAAAAACTCATGATGTTCTATATGTTGAAGTATTAAAGCATAATCTTTTGAGTGTCAATCAAATGTGTGACAAGGGTTACTAGCTTTCATCTAGTGCTAAAGGTTGTGAGATCTGGAAATCCGGTACCAAAGAGTTGATTACGGAAGGAAGTTGAAAAAATAGTGACATATATCATCTCAGTGAGCCAAATGGACAAAATTGTCTTACTATACAGAAAGAAGACAGTTGGCTATGGCATAGAATATTGGGACACATCAATTTTGATGACATTCTAAGATTATCTCAAAGGGAATGGTTCATGATATGCCAAAGATCAAGAAACTTCAATCTACAAGCTGCAAACCATGTCATGAGGGAAAATAGAAAAAGTCTACATTCCCCACAAAAGAATATTCCACATCAAAGCCATTGGATTTAATCCATATGGATCTATGCATACCAATGAGGAGAAAGATTATATAAGGTGACATGTATTTCAGCATGCTTATTGATGATTACATTAGAATGACTTGGATTAATTTTTTAAAGGAGAAATCAAAAGAATTTGAGAAGTTCAAGGAATTCAAAGAATTAGTTGGCAATGAAATCGAAAGGACAATCAAGGCCCTGAGATCAGACAAAGGTGGAGAATTCACTTTTGATTGGTATGATGTATTATGTGAAGAACATGGAATCTGAAGGCATTTTCTGCTCCTCAGACTCCATAGAAAAATGATGTTACAAAAAGCAAGAATCGGATTGTACAAGAGATGGAAAGAACAATGCAAATCTATCAGATATATACTAGAGAGAAGTGGTTCAGAATGTAGTCTATATTTTGAATGGAGCTCAAATCAAACCTAATTCTAATAAAAACCATTTGATCTTTGGAGAGGAAGGTCAACCTTAGTCAAACATTTCAAGATATTTGGGAGAAAATGCTACATTAAAAGAAATGAAGAAAACTTGGGTAAGCTTGATTCTAGATCTAATGAAGGTATTCTCCTTGGGTACTCTATGACTGCCAAAGCATATAGATTTTACAATAAGAGGATGAAGAGGATTTTAGAAAGTGTGAATGTGAGGGTTGATGAGAAAATTCATTCTACAAACATTCTAGAAGTAGAAGATGATGAAGATCCAATCCATAGCAATAATGAAGACTTAGAAGCTAATTTTAAGAACACTGTTACAAAGACTGGAAAGGTATGTACAGAAAAATCATTTTGAAGATCACGTTATAGGAGACAAGAATAATGGAATATAGACACAAATAAAATTTGGAAAAGAAAATGAACAAGTATATTTTTCATTGTTATAATAAATTGAACCAAAATCCTATACAAAATCAAGCAAAGAAAAGAGTTGGATAGAAGTCATGAAGGAAGAATTGACTTAGATTGAGAAAATTGAAACTTGGGAAGTGGTTTTGAGACCTAAAGACAAGAATTTTGTAGGTACTAACTAAGTTTTTAGAAACAAAGTGAATGAAGATGAAGAATTGATTTAGAATAAGTCTAGGCTTGTGTGAATAGGATATGCTCAAGTTGAAGAAATAGAATTTAAAGAGACATTTTCTTTGGTAGTAAGACTAGAGGAAATTAGAATTTTTTTGGCTCTTTTAGCATTCAATAATTTTTAGGTGTATCAAATGAATGTGAATTTTTCATTTTTGAATGGTCAATTAGAAGAATAAGTCTACATTGAGCAATCGGATGAATTTTAATGCTTACATAATCTGGATTTTATATGAAAATTTAAGAAGGCTTTGTATGGGCTTAAATAGGCTCCTAGACCTTGGTATTCTAGGCTAGACAAGTATCTATAAAAATAGGGGTTTTAGAGAGGTGGTGTGGATATAAATTTGTATATAAAAATAGAAGGTGGCAAGTTGTTGATTGTTGTTTTCTATGTTGATGACATTAGATCTTTCAAGGAAGCAATGATGACATGTGCAAGGAGTTTTGAAATGCAATGCAGAGTGAATTTAAAATGTCAATGCTTGGAGAATTGTCTTTCTTTCTTGGCTTACATATTTCTTAGTTAGATAAAGGAATATTTATTTCTCAAAATTGAAAGGAAAGTAGAGTGTGGAATACACCTTTCTAATGCTAATCTTCAAGAGAGCAACACAATTTTTTTTTCAAAAATTGAAATTATAGAACATTAAGATGCACAAACATGAATAAAATAAAAGACAACAAAGAACGAATACCAAATTTTATGTGGGAAAACCCTCTTGGGAAAAATACATACACCAAAGTAGAGATCACTTGTATTACAATAAAACATAAAATACATACAAGTTACAAAGAAATGCTCTTTCAGGTATTTATTCACAGAATGAATCTGGTAGTAGTTCATTACATTCACTTTGATCTTCATAAATTCATAATTTCCAATCCAATGCACTACGGTATTCCATACAAACTTCTCAAGTGTCACCAAAAAACTGACATTCCAACTTCCATACTGAACTAAACAATTATTGTCGCTTCTATGAAGTTCTATCAGAATGTCAAAGACCTAAAACCATGTCTCTTTGAATTCTCACTCTTACACTGATACACCTATTACTTCATCCTATTGGGATTTCAAAGGGACGTTGTAGCAACTCCTTCTGATATGGTGAATTCACACTGATGAAGTTTCATTGGAATGTCAAAGGGACTTCAAAGTGACTCCCTCCGACATGTTGAAGTCTCATCAATGAAGAACCTATCAGCATGTTGAAGATATTCCCAAGTGACTCCCTCCAACACCATGAAGTCTCGTTAATGAAGCACTTATCGGCATGTTAAAGAGACTACCAAGTGACTCCCTTCGACACCATAAAGTCTTACCGATGAAGAAATTATCGACATGTCAAAGAGACTACTTATTCAGCCCCACCAACATTCACTTGTCTCTACTATGAAGCTTCAGTTGATGCATACTCCAAACATGCCTAGCAATAAGCCAAGCACTTATCAAGATGTCGAGAAAACTGGAAACTTCATCCCATCGAAATTCAAATGTCAATCAAGTGAACTTTCGACTGATGCTTGATAAATTCATCTTTAGGGTTCAGAGAACTTCCATACCCATTCCTTTGAACACAAAGATAAGATGTATGCATGAAGTCTGAAATCCGATTGTCGAAACCCTTCAAATTTTCTAAGTCCTTTCAACTGTATTCAGTAAGCGATAAGCCTAAAGCATGAACTCCAAAACCTGCAAACTTGGCACAAATTTAGCTAATTCTTTTACACCAGTAATTTTGAGACACCCTTTTCTCAACATTCTCCCACTTGATGAAGAACTTATTGGCTCCTTCCAACACTTGAAGTCACTAAATATTCTAGGCCCCAAGGCCCATCAAACTTGTGCACCATTTGAAATTATTTGTGCTCACAAGCTTTGTTAATGCATCAACAACATTCGCTAGAGTATCAACTTTTTCTAGACTAACCTTTCTATCCTCCACCACATCACGAACAAAGTGGTACTACATGTCAATATGTTTCATCCTAGCATGGAAGGTTGGATTTTTTACCAAACAAATGGCACTCTAACTATCATAGAAAATAACAATCTACCTTGCATCAAAACCAACATCAAAACACAATCTTCTAAGCCAAATAGCTTCCTTGCAGGCGTGAGTTGCTACCATGTACTCAACCTCAATACTGGATAAAGTGACTGCAGCCTACTGCTTGCTCATCCAGCTAATTGCACCACCAAATAACATGAATATATATCCTTTGGTGGATCTTTTGCTATCAATGTCCCCTACCCAATCAAAATCCACATATCCACAAATGCTAATTAACCTCTGAGATCTAGTAGAGTAACCATGATAACATATGGCATACTCATAAGTACCCTTCAAATACCTGAAAACTCTCTTCACAACATCCTAATGTGGCCTTCCTGGATTAGCCATAAACTGACTAAGCACTCCCACTGCTTGGTCAATGTCTAGCCTGGTATAGACCATTGCATACATTAAACTGCAATCAACACTTGTATAAGGCACCCTGGTCATGTCCTCCATCTCAGTAGGAGATTTTTGACAATATTCAATAGAAAGTTTCATTCCCTACAACATTGGAACAACTAACTACTTGCAATCCACCATATTAAACCTCTCTAGGACTAAATTTATATACTTTTTCAAACTGAACCAAAGTTTTCTATTTCCCCTATCCCTTCTAATTTCCATCCCCAGAATATACCTAGTTGAACCTAGATCCTTCATTTCAAATTATGCTAACAATTGTGACTTCAATTCAGAAATCATACCCTTACTATTCCCAATGAACAACATGTCATCCACATACAAATAAATAATAAGAAGATAACCATTTTCAATCTTAAAATAAATACAATGGTAAGACTTTGATCTCACAAATCCCAAAGACAACACATAGGTATCAAACTTCTGGTACCACATTCTAGCCGACTGCTTCAAACTATACAGAGATTTCTTTAATTTGAAAACTAGTTTTTCCTTACCTTTTTCAATGAAGTGCTCTAGCTGGGACATGTAAATCTCTTCCTTCAAATCACCATGAAGAAACACTATCTTCACATCCATCTGCTCAATCTGTAATTCATATGTAGTTGCAAGTGACAACAAAAATTTGATAGATGTCAACTTAGCTATAGGAGAAAATATTTCTCCATAATCAATCCCCTCCATTTGGGAATATCCTTTCGTGACCAACCTTTCTTTATACTTCTCAACACTTTCATCAAGACATATCTTCTTCTTGAACACCCTTTTACATCCAACAGGATTTCATTCTTCAGGAAAAGGTACTAGACCCCATGTTTCATTCTTCTTCAAAGATGCCATTTATTCATTCATGGCTTTCAACTAGGAATCTGAATCAAACATACCCATAGCCTCTCTAATAGTCCTAGACTCATCAGTGTTATAAATCAAAGCATGGGCATAATCAGAATCTAACATAGAATATCCAAACCTTTCAGGTTGCCGCTTAGCATGTGTAGACCTCCTCAGAAGTTGAGGCTGACGTTCTTCATCTTGCTCAAAACTTTCAGAGCTACTTGAGCTCTCCTCACTAACAGGTCCACCAGGAGTGTGTAGTTCATCCTTACTGGGTGTAAGAGGAAATTCAACTTCCTCCTTTTCTACTTCTTTCACCTCTAGTTGCAGATCAACTATACTAGAAGGTTTCAGCTCACGAAAGATCACACTTTTGCTATATAGCACCTTCTCTGTAACTGGGTTCAAAAGCTTGTAACCTTTCACAACAATTCCATAATCGATGAAGATACACTTTACAACCTTGTTCTCCAGTTTAGATCCTTTTTCACTAGGCACATATGCATACACCTCATATCCAAAGACTCTAATGTGTCTCAATGAGGGCTTCTTACCAGACCACGCTTCCATAGGTTTCTTGTCCACAAGCGCTAAAGTGGGATATATTTTAATCAAATAACAGCTTGTAGCTATAGCCTCAGCCTAGAACTTATGTTCTAGACCAACACTACTCAGCATACTTCTCACCCTTTCCATCAGTGTTCTATTCATCCTTTCTGCAACTCCATTTTGTTGTGGAGTGTAAGGAGTTGTTTTATGCCTTTTAATTATGTGGTCCTTACAAAAATTATTGAAATTTGTTAAAAAAAAATCACCACCATTATTCATCCTCAAACACTTAATCTTTCTACCATTTTGATTTTCAAGCAAGGTTTTAAATTCCTTAAACCAACTGAAAAATTTAGTTTTACTTCTGAGAAATTAAAAAAAATCCTCGATTAATCATCTATGAAGAAAGAAAATACATAGATTTCGATAATGAAGGAACATTAACTGGACCAAACACATCAACATGAATATAATCTAGAATTCTAGAAGATTTATAAGGACAAGAATAAAATGAAACATGGTGTTGCTTTCCATATATGCAATGTTCGCAAAAATCAAACTCAAGATTACAATCATGAAGCCCTTCAACCATTTATTTTTCAATGCTTTTAAGCCTTTTTCACTAATGTTTCCAAGCCTTTGATGCCACAACATTGTTTTCTCTTCTAGGAGCTTCATCTCCAAAGATTTTGTACCCTCACGAACAACACCTCCTTTCTCTACATGATCAGATTTACTTGACTTTGCAGAACCACTATTACACTATACTTCACATGCATCCAACTTATATAGAGTTCCAATTCGTGCACCCTTAGCCATTACCATAGAGCCTCTAGTCATTCTACAAACACCATTCAAGAAATATACTTGCACACCAACATTATTTAGCTTACTTATAGAAAGTAAATTTCAAGCCAGACCTAGTATATGCATCACATCATAGATTCCCTTCACTCTTCCATCAAGAAACTAAATGTTGACTCTTCCATAGCCAACAATCTCCAAGTGAGAATCATCACCCAGATACACCCTTCTGCCAACATACTTTTCATACATCGAGAACTAACCTCTATGAGAGTTCATGTGAAAGGGAACACCTAAGTTAATAAGCCAAACATCTTCTAATTCCTAAGTTGCCAAGGTTGCTATGAAGGCATCTGCATTGCTCTGAGAAGATTCATTTTTTGAAAAACTATTTTTCTTTTTCTTCTTCTCCTCTTTACAATATTTTTGAATGTGTCCAGTCTGCCCACAATTCTAGCATTTCACCTTGGACTTTTTACCAGGAGACTTTTATCTCCCTTCTAACTTAGATTTAGACTTCTTGTCTTTCTTCTTTCCTTTCACCTATGATCTACCTCAAATAGTAAGGGCCTCCTTGGCCATCTCGAAAGACTTCCTTTGCATTTCCTCTAAAGGTAGCAAAGCAACCACATATTCCATCTTGAAAGTGGTTGTTGTACTCCCAATAGCCATTACCAGGTGATCCCATGTGTCAGGCAATGAACACAATAGGAGCATGCAACAATCCTCATCATCTATCTTCACACCAATAGACCCCAACTAAGAAATGATCATGTTAAATGCATTCAAATGATCTACAATAGATGCTCCTTCCTCCATATTCAAAGAATGCAACTTCTTCCTTAGATAACTTATTTACCAAATATTTCCCCTGATAAATGTCACCAAGCTTCTTCCACAAAAGTTTTGTTATCTTCTCTTCATGGAAGTTCAAGAGAAATGAATCAACCAAGCACAATATGATCAGACCCTTGGATTTCTGTTCCATTGCATCCCAATCATCTTGTGAGGTTGTTGATGGTTTGTTAGAGGACACTACATCCCATAACTCTTGGTCTACAAGAAAGTCTTCCATTGTGAGTTTCCACAACTCAAAATTTCCACTGTTGAACTTCTCAATCTCTATTCTTTCGGATGTGCTCGCCATCTTAATTCTACAATAATTTATAAACTATATTTCTCTACAAAACTCCCACTGAACAAGATCAGCACAAAAAACCCATCTTACCCACAAGGACAACAAATTTGGCCAAGCTCTAATACCAACTGAAAGGAAAGAATAGTGTGGAATATTCCTTCCTAATGCTAATCTTCAGGAGAGACACAATTTTTTTCAAAACTTGCAATTACAAAATATTAAGATGCACATACATGAATAACAGAATAGACAACAAAGAATGAATACCAAATGTTATGTGGGAAACCCTCTTAGGAAAAAACCCACACACCAAAGCAGAGATCTCTTGTATTAGAGTAAAACATAAATTGCATACAAGCTATAGAGCAATGTTCTTTTAGGTGTTTATTCACAGAATGAATCTGACAAGAGTTCGTTACATTCACTTTGGCCTTCATACATTCGTAATTTCCAATCCAATGCACTATGACATTCTATACATACTTCTCAAGCATCACCAAAAAACTAACATTCTAACTTCTAATATCGAACCGAATAGTTATCGTCACTTCTACAAAGTTCTATTGGAATGTCGAAGAGACTCAAAACCATGTCTCTTTGAATTCTCATTGTCACCCCGATATGCCTATCACTCCATCCTATCAAGATGTTGAAGGGATGACGTAGCAAGTCCTTCCAATATGGAGAAGTCACGCCAATGAAGTCTCATCAAAATGTCGAAGGGACTTCCAAGTGACTACCTCTGACATGGTAAAGTCCCACCAATGAAGCAACTATCAGCATGTCAAAGAGATTTCCAAGTGACTCCCTCTGACATCGTGAAGTCTCATCAATTAAGCACTTATCAGCATGTCAAAGAGACTGCCAAGTGACTCCCTCCAACACTATGAAGTCTTGTCGAAGAAGAACTTATCGGCATGTTGAAGAGATTGCTCATTCAACCCCACCAACATTCACTTGTCTCTACGATGAATCTTTGTCTAATGCATACTCCAAACGCACCTAGCAATAAGCCAAGAACTTATCAGGATTTTGAGAATACTAGCAACTTTGCCCCACCAAAACCCAACTATCAATCCAATGAAATTTTGGTCGATGCCTGATAAAGTCATCTTCCGGGTTCGGAGAACTTCCATACCCATTCCTGTGAACACAAAGATAAGATGTATACATGAATTCTGAAGTTTCATTGTCGAAACCATTCAAATTTTCTAAGTCCTTTCAACTATATTCGGTAAGTAACAAGCCCAAAGCCCGAACTCTGAAACTTGCAAAATTGGCACAAATTTAGCTAAGTCTTTTACACAAGTAAGTTTGAGACACAATTTTCTCAACAAAAACAAGTATATAAAGGATATTTTGAGAAATTTTAGGATTGAATAATGTAAACGAGTATGTACACCTATGGTTATTGGATGTAAGTTAAGGATAATGAATTTTCTCTAATAGACTAGACCTTGTATAGATCCATGATTGGAAATTTATTATACGTGGTTGCATCTAGACCAAATATAATGTAGGTAGTTGGAATGGTAGCTAGATTTCAGGTAGCACCTAAAGAAACTCATGTCAAAGTTGTAAAGAGAATATTCAAATATCTAAAAGCTACAATGAATTTTGATTTGTGGTCTCCTGATAGTGGAAATCTCACTCTAACTGCATACACAAATGTAGATTGGGTAAGAAGCATAAATGAACAAAAGAGTACAAGTGATGGAGCATTCTTTCTTGGTGATAGTCTTATATCATGGTTGACCAAGAAATAAGATTTGGTTTCTTTATTTACCACAGAAACAAATACATTGTGAAAACTTCATGTTGCACTTAGGTGCTATGGATGAAATAG